>JAUMJL010001631.1:0-40789 GCA_033558185.1 Dromococcyx pavoninus
CTCCCACCCCCTCCCCACGGGGACGCCAGCCCGTGCTGGCAACGAGGGGCGGGGGGCACCTACGGGTGGGAGGGGGGGGACACTGCTGCGGCACGCGGGCACACACGTGTGCATGCAACATGGCATGTGTGCACATGGCACACATGTGCATCTGTATGTGCATTGGCACAGATGCTCATACATGCTTGCACACACACTGCGTGCTCATGGTATGGCACGTGTGGGCACCTGGCACACGCATGTGCATAGGTTTACATGCATGTGCGTTGGCACAGATGCTTGTACATATGTGTGCTTGTACATGCACTGTGTGCACACTGTATGACACACGGGGGCACATGGTACACACATGTGCATGTGTGTATGGGCACGTGCATTGGCACAGATACTTGTACACATGCACACACCGTGGCACACGTGTGCACGTGGCACACGTGTGTGTGTGTGTATGTGCATGTGCATCAGCACGGATGCTTTTCCACCATGTATATGCTTGCGCATGCACTGCGTGCACACACCACGTGTGAACATGCATGTCCATTAGCACAGATGTCTGTACATACGTGTGCTTGCACAACCACTGTGTGCACACACCGTGGCCCGTGTGTGCATGCGGGACACACACGTGTGTGTGCGCACACGCTCATGCATCAGCGCGGATGCTGCTACCTGTGTGTGCGTGTTTGCACGTGCGCCGTGTGTGCACACGGAACACGCGTGTGCACGTGGGTACCTGCTTGTGCATTGGCACAGATGCTCACACAGGCACCGCACACAGTCGTGCACGCACAGACACGCACACACGTGTAGTCACGTGCACACGCTTTGCACCCCCATCCCTCCTTTCGCCCCTGCGGGCCCAGCCGTGCCCCCCCGGCGCTGCTCCGCGTGGATGCGAGAGCATTTCTCATCTCTTTATTGAAGGAAGACTATTTCTAGAATAAAGGCTACATCCTAACGTCACCGCGTCCCCTGGCGCTCGGGGCGTGTTGTAAAACGGGGGTTTGGGGGGCCGGGGACCCCCCCCGCTCCCCAGAAGGAACAGCTCCGGCAGAGGGCGAGCGGGGCCGGAGCGAGGGGACAAACCCCTCCGGGACGAGGGGTTGGTGACAGCGCGGGGGTCCCGCTCCGGCCACGGGGGAACAAGCAGGGCTGAGGACGAGAGGGGGAAATTTAGGGGGGGGGGGGTCCTTGGGGTGTGGGGCCAAGCCCCTCCGCAGCAGGGGCTCTGCAGAAGCGCGTGGGGTTGGTGGTGCTGAGCGCTGGTAGGGCAGCGCAGGCAGGCAGTGCCCATCACCTTGGCATCGCGGCTCAGCTGGGCTGCGGGGCTCATCCTGCGTGGGAAGTGGGGGAGCGGCAGCGGGGCTGGGAGGGCTCGGGCTCGGGGGGGGGGGGTCTCACACCGGAGCTCACCAGGATTGTGCTGGGTCAGGACCTCCCTCGGACCCGATGCTTTGTGCTTGGGCTGGCGGCTCCGGGCTGCGGCACCAGGATGTTGGGGTGCGGGGGGGGGGGTGCAGGAGGTGCCAGCGTGGGGCTGCGGGGGCTGCAGGGATTGCAGGAGGTGCCAGGATGGGGTTGGGGGATCCAGGAGGTGGCAGGATGGGGCTGGGGGGCTTGGGGACAGCGGGGCTGCTCCCGCCCCAGGGCTCTGCCTCCAGGAGCAGAGCGCTATGGCGTGGGGACGGGGGCACGGGTGGGACTGTCCCCAAGGGTGGCATCGACACCCCCACCTCGCACCGGCCTCCCCACCCACGAGGACCGACGTGGGCTCCCCGGAGGGACGGGGACCGGGCGGTGGTGGCGGTTGTGCTGCTGTGGGAGGCTGCGTGTCCGTGGGCTCCCCGTGTCCCCAGTCCCGCGGTGCCGGATGCGGGGTGACCCAACACCCCTCCTTCACCCCCAGACCATCGGCGAGCGCAGCCCGTGCGCCGCGGTGTCCCCACACAGTCACAGTGATGGCACGGGGGCACGAAGGGACGGCCCCGCTGCGATGCCACGTCCACTCGTGGAGGGGAAAGGGGGGGGGGCGGGGACCGGAGGGGGGGGGTGGGTGCCAGTCCAGGGCTCTACATGATGCTGCACTTCCCCTTGATTTTGTCTGTCCTCTTCTGCTTGCTGGAGCGCTTCCCGTCGATGGTGAGGCTGACGTTCCTCCTCTTCTCCAGGTTGAGCAGCTCCTGGAAGAGCTCCTTGACGTTGTAGTTCATCTTGGCCGAGGTCTCCATGAAGGCGCATTTCCACTCCTTGGCCATGGCCTCGCCCTCCCTGCTCTCCACCTCCCGTTGCGTCTCGTCGCACTTGTTGCCCACCAGCATGATGGGGATGCTCTCCACGCTGCCCTTGATCTGCACGATCTGCTGGTAGATGGGCTTCAGCTCCTCCAGGGATTGCTTGCTGGTGACGGAGAAGACCAAGATGAAGGCATGGCCCTTGGAGATGGAGAGGCGCTGCATGGCCGGGAACTGGTGGCTGCCGGTGGTGTCGGTGATCTGCAGGGTGCAGACACTCTTGTCACAGCTGATGACCTGGCGGTACGTGTCCTCGATGGTGGGGATGTAGGTGTCCCGGAACGTCCCCTTCACGAAGCGCAGCACCAACGAGCTCTTGCCGACGCCGCCGGCGCCGAACACCACCACCCGGTAGTCGTTGCTCTGCTCCGGCATCTTGGCCTGGAGATGGTGATGTTGCTGGAAGGGAGAGGGCAGAGGGAGGGGGGGGGGGGTCATGCCAGGAGCAGGAGCTTCAGGATGGACCTAAAGAATGGGGCAGCCACCGCCCCCCCAAGTAGCAGCCATTGCCCCCCGAATTACAACCATCACCCCTAAATCACAACCATCACCCCAAATCACAGCCACTGCCCCCCCAAACACAGCCATCGCCCCCAAACCACAGCCATCGCCCCCAAACCACAGCCACTGCCCCCCAAATCACAGCCACTGCCCCCCCAAACACAGCCATCGCCCCCAAACCACAGCCACTGCCCCCCAAGTCACAATCATTGTCCCCAAAGTTGCACCCATTGCCCCTAAATCACAGCCACCACCCCCCAAGTCACCACCTCCACTGCCCCAACACAACTGGGGGTCCCACCCTCCCATGCCCTTGTGTTGCCCTTGGAGGTGTGGGGCCGGTGCCCGGTGCCCGGTGCCCGCCCGGGGGGCAGCAGCGTGTGCTGCTCCCGCCCGCTGTGCCCATATGGCCGAGCCATGGCCACCGGCACCAGGGCCACGTGCTGGGAAGGGGGCACACTGGGCACTCATGGCACACATGGGACTGGTGGTACCCAGTGCCTCCGTTGGCCGCCCCCCCCCCCCAGCTCTGCCATGTAGGGAGGGGGCATTTCACACAGACCTTGGTGCCTGCCACTCTGCACAGCGACCTGCCAACCCCTGCCACCCCGTGCCACCCCACGCTGTGCCACCTCTTGCCACCCCACACTGTTCCCTGCCACCCTGTGCCAACCCATGCTGTGCCCTGACTGTGCCATCTCACGTCATCCCACAGGATACCCTGCTACCCCGCAGCGTGCCCTGCCATGCCAAGCTGTGCCTTGCCACCCCAGGCTGTGCCCTGCCACCCTGCAGCACCCCCTGCCACCCTGCACTGTTTCCTGCCACCCCTGTTCCCTGCCACACTGTGCCTTGCCACCTTGTGCCATCCCATGCCATGCCATCCTGTGCCATTCCACAATATGCCCTGCCACCCCCTGCCCCCCATGCCACCTCGTGCTACCCCTCTGCTCCATTCCCACCCCAGGGATGCAGCGGGAGCGCAGACGTGGGCACCGGCACAGAGCGCGGCGCGGCCGTGGCCTCGTGGCCTGCAGGCTCAGAGGTCCCCACGGCCACCCTGGTGCTGCCAAACCTCGGTGCCCACTCGCAGAGGACACAAAGGCCCAGGCAGGGACCCTGCTTGTGCCCCCCGGAGTGGTGGAGAAAAAAGGGGGCACAAAGAGCCGAGCCCTGGTCTGAGCATCGCCCGGGCCAGGCCCTGCCTCAGTTTCCCTCCTGCACCGCAGAGCTGGGATGGGATTCCATAAATAACCTCAATATCCCAGCACGTCCCCAAACAGGGGATGGTCCTGGAGAGCCAGGGGTTGGGACCTCGGAAGGAGCCCATCACCGTGGCATTGGGCACCCAAGGAGCCCCCTCGGATCCCACTGTGTTGGAAGCGGCGCTGGCACGCGGTGTGTGGGAATGCCAATCTTTGGTGATGGTCCAAAGGTGCCCCCGGGCTCGTGGTCATGGGGTGGGGCATCGGGGCTGGGCTGGATGGGCCTTCACCCTCCACCTTACCCCCCAAACAGCCCCTCCGGGCTGGGGGTCCAGAGCACGGCTCCCCTCGGCTGCTGGGAATGGGTCAGATCCTGCCAGGGGACTCTGCACTCTCCCAGCACCTCCCAGCACCTCCCGCTGGGATCCCCAGTGCTAGGGGGGTCGGGATGGAGGAGTTGGGACACGGTGGAGGGATGGACAGGAAAGGAGAAGGATGGAGATGGAGGAACAGGAGAAGGGGCAGGATGGAGGTGGAGAAGCAGAAGGGGCAGGATGGAGATGGAGAGGCAGGAGAAGGGGCAGGGGAAGAGGCAGGAGAAGGGGCAGGATGGAGTGATGGAGGAGCAGGAGAAGAGGCAGGATGGAGGGGAAGGAAGGAGGGATGGAGAGCAGGAGAAGGAGCAGGATGGAGGGATGAGGGGCAGGGGAAGGATGGAGATAATGGGCAGGAGAAGAAGCTGGAGGGAGGGGCAGGATGGAGATGGAGGACCAGAGGTAAGAGCGGGATGGAGGTGAAGGAGCTGGGGCAGGATGGGGATGGAGGGCAAGAGGAGGGGCAGGAGATGGGGCAAGATGGAGATGGAGGGGCTTGAGTAGGATAGAGATGGGCAGGAAAGGGACAGGAGAAGGGGCAGGATGGAGATGGAGGGGCAGGGGTGGGATGGAGAGATGAAGGGACTGGGGAAGGATGGAGATGGGCAGGAAAGGGACAGGATGGAGATGAAGAGGCAGGAGAAGGGACAGGATGGAGTGAAGGAGCTGGGGTAGGATGGAGGGGCTGGGGTAGGATGGAGATTGGCAGGAAAGGCGCAGGATGGAGATGGAGGGGCTGGAGAAGGAGCAAGAGAAGGTGCGGGATGGAGCTGGAGGAGCAGGGGCAGGATGGAGCTGCAGAGATGGAGCTGCGGGGATGGAGCTGCGGGGATGGAGCCGCAGGGACGGAGCGGCTGAGGCAGGGTCCGTGTCCCACCGCCCCCGGCCGGTCCCGGCGCTGCCCTCGCCGCTCCCCCCAGCCCCGCTCCCCCCGCGCCGGTCGCATTGCGGTGCCCAACGCCTCACCGTGTGCTGCCCGGGATCCGCCCTTGGCTGGGGCTCCGAGGCCCCTCAGCGCATGGCCCGGCCCGGGGCGGCGGCTCCGGCGGCTCCGCTTGTCCCGGGGCTCGGTGCGGGGCGGCGGCTCCGGTGCCCCCGGGGCTCGGTGCGGAGCGGCGGCTCCGGTACCTCCGGTGCGGCGGGGCCGGCTCGGATGGGAACCGCTCGGCTGAGATCGGAACCACTCGGGCGGCTTCGGAACCGCTCGGCTCGGCTCGGCACCGTTCGGCTCGGCTCGGAACCGCTCGGCTCGGTGCGGTGCGGCCGCCGCAGCGCCGATCCCGCCCAGCCGCCGGCCCCGCCCGCCGCGCCCGCCCCGCCCGGGGCCACCGGAGCCCCCAGCCCCGAGCGGCTCCGGGAGCGGCGGGATGAGGACAGGGGCAGACGGAGAGGGACAGACGGGATGGGGATGCACGGACAGGGAGAGACGGACAGGGACGCACGGACAGGGATGGACACACATGGACAGACGGGATGGGAATACACGGACAGGGACACAGGAACAGCAATGGGGACAGGGACAGACAGGATGGGGATGCTCGCACAGGGATGGACACACATGGACAGAAGGACAGGGACACTGAGACAGGGATGGGGACACTGGGAGATGGGGAGACATGAACAGGGATGAGGACACACAGACGTGTGGACACATGGACAGGGATCACATACGGACACAGGTGAAGAGGAACACGGATGCACAGCCTGGGGACAGGGACCACAACAGGTGGGATGCATAGACAGGACAGACGGGCGCTGGCACCCTGAGCTGGCAGGGTGAGGGTGCCTTAACCCCCCCAGCAGCGATGCCAGGCTGCGGGGACACAGCTGCAGTGCCAGGCCAGCGCAGGACACGTCTGTGTGGTGGCACCCTGGGGCCTTTGTCCCCTCCCTGGGCACCATGGCAGAGCGGGACCCTGAGCCCCGAAACCCCAGAGGGGTCCTGGCTGCTCCTGCCACAGCATCCGGGTCACAACTCCCCCATCCCACACAATGGGATCCTTGTGCTGGCACCCAGGGGACCACGGGACCCCTGCCCACCTCAGGCTGCGACTGCAGCAGCCTCACAGTTCGGGCTCAAGGGCTGAGCATCCCCAGCGAGGCTGCACCGTGGAGGGGCCGGATCCTGCTCCGAGGGTCCTGCAGCCCCAAGAGCCCACAGCTCTTCCCTGCCACTGGCACGGGGGACGCAGAGGCTGGAGCTTTGATGCCACTGCAGGCCCCAGGCGCTGGCAGTGCCCTGCCAAGGCCAGGCTGTGTGACTCACGCTCCCTCCCGAGCGGCAGCAATTAAAATCCGCAGCTGCTATTAATAGCAGCCGGTAGCAGAGCAGGGCCATGGCACCACACAACCCATAGAGCCAGGGGGAGCAGGGGGGGGGGGGGGGGGACCCCAGCCCTGTCCCTCTTGGGGACAGGACCCCCCAACTGGCAGCCACAGCCCTCATCCTGCTGAAACACCCCCCCCCCTGCCGTGTGCCCCCCATCCCCGCGGGCGCCCGCAGCGCGAGGAGCTGGACGGGTACTACTTGTTAGAGGAAATGAATGAGTTTCCTTGATCATTTTTGCTGCGGCTCCTCCTCTGTTTCATTCAGTCCCAGCTCCCTGCCAAGCCTTACGCAACGGGGTGGCTGCACACGCAGGGCTGGATCACAGCGATGCCGAGCGGGCTGGGAGAAGGAGGGGGGATCTGGGCCTGTGCTCCCCCTGTGAGCTCCTCTTAGCTCCAAGGGGCTCCATCCTCCCACTCCTCTCACTGGGGTTTGGCTCCCGGGGGGGCCTGGCCCCACCTTGGGATGTGTGCACGTTCCTGCCATGTGATGTGGGCGCGGAGAGATGGGGGACTCCAAATAAATGATGACACAAAGGGGAGAAGGGCAGAGCCTTTATTGGGAGCAGCAGATCGGGCTCCTCCTTCTCCTTCTCCTCTTCCACTCCAACCCCAGAGAGCTGCGTTTTTGCCTCTCACACCTGACCAAACCCCTCACCGAGGCGAGAAGAGGGGGGCAGCTCAGCATCTCACAGTGCTTCATGACCCCCTCCCTGCTCCCCGAGTCAGCCCCGATCCCAGATTCCACCAGAAAAGGAAAGGGTGGAAACCAGAGGCTCCAGGCCCTCTCCAGTTGGTTCCTGCCACCCCTGCACTGATGGCTTTAACGGGGATCAGGGCCCCCCACTCCCTGCTCTGATATTTTGGGTGTTGGTTAAGAAATCTCCTCCCATCAACAGCTTCTCTTGGCTTCAGGACATCAGCCCCTGGACTGTGGATGGGGCCGGGTGGGAAGAAGGAGGAGGAAGAGGAGAGAGGGATGCAGTGAGACCTCTGGGCCCTGACTCCAGCGCTCTGGAAGAAGCTGGCATTTGCCAGATACGGGGAGGAAAAACTCTCCAAGGAAAGCGTGGGCTGAAGGAATAAAGTGACAGAGATGGGAATCCAGGAAGGGATGCTCGGCACAGCGCTGTGCTCCCCACCACAGCCCCACACCTCACTTCTCCTCCTCATCCCACCCGCCTGGAGAACGACCATCGTGGAGAAACAGCCACCAGGAGCTGCGCTGCGCCGCGCGAGGCGAAATAACACACAGAGCGTTACCACATCCAGGCAAATTACCTTCTCATCAGGCTCTGCTAATTTATGTCATCCCAGGCCTAAAATAGCCCTCCCTCGCCTTCCACTCCCGGTTTTTCAAAGCAGGATTAATTGAATTTGGTACAGTTACAGCAATTAAAAACACCGAGCACCCAGGATCTGTCAGATGATCCTCATCAGCCTCCATATGCTGCTGCTGGGCCAACCACTGCCTGCAAGATGCTGCTTCCCACTCTCTCCCATCCTTCTTCCTGCTTTGGATCATGCTTAACAGGGACTGCGCCACAGCTAAGCCAGCTCTACATCATTATAATTCCATCAGCACTTCCAAGAGCTCTGCTCTGCCTGCGGAAGCTGCTGCAGGAGCAAAGGCTGCATCTCTCATTAAAATGCATCCCCTGTGAGAGGCTGGTGAGGAGCAGGGAGCTGCTCTCCTGCCTTGCAGCTGCGGGAAGGGCAGGTTCTCTTGCTCCAGCCTCTGATCTGAGCTCCTCACCTCGGGAGGGTGAATCTAAAGGATCACAACGGGATCCGCAGCGCGCTCGGCTTCCCCCGGCGATGCGCTCGGGAGAGGATCAGCTCGTGCGCAGTCACACCGCGAGCGCCTCTTCCTCAGCCCTTCCACACCCACATCAACCCCTAAGGAAGAGGTTTCTCTCCTTTTAAAAAACATGGACAAAATGCCCTGGAAAGCCTCTGAGGCGCAGTGCGGCCACGTGAGCTCCTCCAGGAGCAACCCTGGAGATGTGTTTGATGACGACTGCTAAACCCAGTTCACTGCAGACCAGCTAAACACAAGCAGCTGCCCTCAAATATCAATGCTGGAAATCACTGCTGCTGCTGGTTTCTTGGATGCTGGACACTAGGAGTGCTACACAAGGACCTCCCAGCAGGGCCAGAGGGGTTTCAACCTCCAACTGCATGTTAATATCATTTAAAACCCCTCTTGGCCCTGCCGGGAGGCCCTTCCGCAGCCTTCCCACTGCTCGGCATCGAAAAGCCTGGCAGCAGCGTGTTAATATCATTTTTCTCTCAGGAATGCTCAATGTTTGGATGCAGGGAACAAAGCACAGGGCAGGGGCACAGCACAGCCTCATTGCTGCCATAAATCAATCCAAAAAACAAAGGCTCCCAGAGCCACTTGGGGGTTAAAGTGGAAGCTCTGCTCGGAGGGAGCCGTGGCACCAGGCACACGGAGCAGCCCCGGAAGGGATGTTATTTTTGGCAGCTATTACAGTCAGGTTTTGCTCAAAACTAAGCTAAGCAAAAGCAGCTTAAGTGCAGCTGTGCAATCCCTGACCCCACCTGCTGCCGACTTCATTTCTGTTACTGTTTCTCACCTCCTCAGAGCTGGTGGCAGAATTCCCAGCTTTCCGCAGTGGGTGTGAGGGGAAGGAGGGAGGGGAACCAGGGAAACTCAGGCTTGGGGAGCTCTTTGAAGGCAGAGCTTGAACCACATTGTTAATGTCTGTGTCAACTGAAGCTGCTGAGCCCACAGACCCAGGGACAACACCTTGGACACCTACACTGGGACACTTCCATTTTTATCTCCCACTGAGCACACGTAGGAATTCTCCTTCTTCAGGTCAATATGGAAATACCACCTGGACCACGACGTTTCGCTTGGCTGTTGAGCTTCTGTCCCTCATGGCTGAAGAGGACACTCATCTCCAGTGCTGTTTCCAAGGGAAGGAGGTGAGGTTTGCTTCCCATCACTCCAGTGCTCACCACTTGAAGAAGACCAGCCCAGCCAGAGCCGTGTAGCCCAGCACCAGGAAGAGAACCTTCAAGAGACGATTGTTCTTGTCCTCCAACTCCTTCGCAAGGATCTCAAAGAAGGTGATGAACAAGAAAGTGCCCCCTGCGACCCCTTGCAGGAGCAGGGAAGTAACGTTGCTGGCTGCATTTTGGGTGCTCTCAATCCCCATCCCAATGCTGATTCCCAGAGGAATCATCAGGCTGACCGTCACAGCCACCTTCACAGCGTCTTTCAGCGGCAGCGAGGCCTTGGCCATGCTGATGCCCAACGCCACCGCCACCAGCGTCTCGTGAACGGCAACTCCGAGGAACAAGCTCATGACTTTCCCTCCCTCCTCCTGCAAGCCCAGGGCCAGTCCCTCGAAGATGGAATGTGTACACATGGCAAACACCAGCCCAATGAGCCGCAAGGGGCCGGAGCGGGAGAGCTCCTGGATGTTCAGGCCGTGGCTGTGGTGGCCGTGTTCGCTGTACAACGTGCGCCCTCGGGAAGAGGCGATGAAGGGACTCTCGTATTCCGAGTCGCTCCCGACATCCGACCCAGCATTGAAGGTTTCTAAGTCAATGAATGCAGGCTTTTCCTTTTGGAAGGTCAAGATAAGCTGCTCCACAAAGACTGTCACAAAGAAGCCAACCATCATGATGGTCTCGGCCACCGGGTAGTCCGTGGTCACGTTCCCCTGCTTGAGGACTTCACTGAGCTGGAACGAAGCAAACAATCCACAGTGAATCAATCACCTTTGGGTCCTCTAAAGGGAAATATTCCTGTTGTGTTCCTGCAGCTCTAAAAGGACACCAAACTTCCAACTGGGTTGGAAGGGGCCGCAAAACCCATCCAGTTTCACCCCCCCTGCCATGGGCAGGGACACCTCCCACTGGATCAGGGGGCTCCAAGCCCCATCCAACCTGGCCTTGAACACCTCCAGGGATGGGGCAGCCACCACTGCTCTGGGCAACCTGGGCCAGGGCCTCCCCACCCTCACAGCAAAACATTTCTTCCTAAGATCTCATCTCAATCTCCTCTCTTTCAGCTGAAAACAGTTCCCCCTTGTCCTATCCCTGCACTCCCTGATCAAGAGTAAGATTGATTCATGATGCTTTAATGCCCTTGTACAGAGGCAGGAACATATTACCCCTCCACTGGAGGGTTCATGGCTGTCTGAGAGTGTTTTAAAGCTTGAGCTTGACACCCCAGAGATGCTCAGCCTTCAGTGGCACCAAAACCTCTCCAGTTCCTCCATGTGAACAGTCAGCAGCAGCCAAATGGGATCCGGCCACAGCTCACCCTCCTGATCTGGGACACGAGGTGTTCTTGAGGAGGCTGCATGGGCCACTCTGATGAGACACAGACCCTTCCTCTCCATTCCCACAGGGGCAGAGCTCTAGCAGCCAGGGCTCCTGCAGGGCAGGGTGGTCCCTAACCCCCTCAGTGGCCCAGGCTCATTAAAACTGCTCATAACCAAGAGGCTCCTGAGCCATTACCTTCTCTCTCACAGCTGGCAGCAAGGCGTTGAAGCAGGTGGCCAGGAAGACCCCTCCTCCAAAAGAATTGCAGAGGGCAAGGACCTTCTTGGAGCGATGAGCTTTCTCATAATCAGCCTCAATTATCTTGACAGGGAGGAGGGACCCAACCAGCATGAAGATGAAGATGCCAAGCAGACAAAGCACTTTGGTCACCACGATCCTCATGGTGCTTCCTGGTGGAGGCCCCCTGCAGACAGCAACCCCTGGGTCCCTCCGGCGCTGTCAGAGCGGGCGCATCGGTGAGAGATGGCACAGATGGACCTCAAGGGAAAGGTGGTGCTGGGATCAATAGCTGTGGAGGGAGAAAAATAAGAGCAGTTTTCCTCTGTAAACATATAAAGTGCAGAACAGCCCCTGACATCCCCAGGCTCTGCAAAGGAACCTGCAGGGGCAGAGTGAGAGGTGAGGATCGCCCGGGCTGCCCACCCACAGCAGGGGGGGTTTGCACCACGACACCACCCACAGTGCTTTGTCTGTGCAGCCCTGTCATGGAATGATCCCAGTTGGAAGAGAGTCACAAGGATCATCAAGTCCAACTCCTGACCCTGCACAGGACAACCCCAACATTCACACCACGTGTCTCAGGGGGTTATCCAAATGCTTCTGGAATATTGTCAGGCTGTGACTGCTTCCCTGGGGAGCTGGTCCAGTGCTCCACCACCCTCTGGGGGAAGAGCCTCTTCCTGACCTTCCCCTGGCACATCTTCCTGCCATTCCCTCGAGTCCTATCATTGGTCACCAAAGAGAAATCAGTGCCTGCTCCTCCTTCCTCCCCTTGTGAGGAAGCAGCAAAGGGCTATGAGGTCCCCCATCAGCCCCTCTTCTCCAGGCTGAACAGACCAAGTGACTTCAGCCTCTCTTCATATGATTTCTCCTCCAGACCCTTCACCAGCTTTGTGGCCTCTTCTGGACACTCTCCAGTAGTTTGATGTCCTTTTTAAACTGTGGCTGAACACAATATTCAAGGTGGGACTTCACCAGTGCAGAGCAGAGCAGGACAATCAAGTTTGGAGATGATAACAACACCAACAGTGCTTCAGCACCCGCTCTGTTTGCCAGACCCGGCTCCCTGTGATTCCTGCCTCTTCCCAAAGATCCTGTCGGTGCTCAAAGGAACCCAGTTTTGGTCGGTGGAAGCAAAACCAACAGAGATCCTTTAAGACAATGGTCTATGGGATGACTTTGGACTTGGGCAGCCTCATGCGTGGCCATGTGTCAGCTCAGAAGGGAATTGTGAGGGCGAGCGTAGTTGATCTCCTTAATTTGTTAAATAAAGAGAGCTACAAGCACAGTCTCAGCTTTTGTGTTGGACCTTCCTAGGTGAGCAGGTCCCTCTTGCACTTCAGAGGGTCTCACTCACCCCTTGCACCCAACCAACTCACAAAGCCAAACCAACGGGCCCTGGAGAAGGTTCTCCTGTGGGTCACCCCGAGGGGGCTGAAGAGATGCTGCAAGCACGGTGAGGAACTAACACAGAGCACATTCAGCCACACTGATGCCCACCCATGATGGACAAGGTAAATAATTGGATACCTGCTTGTTGGAGCAGCAAATTAATTTTAATACAGAAGATTCCTGAGGCTGAACTCTCCCTGGAGGGCTGACAGGATTAATCACGATCACCGTTTCTACACAGCAGGCTGCATAAATGGGGCTTTTATCAAAAGGGAAGTGGGAGATCGAGTGACCCTGTCCTTGCTAAGGGAGTTTAAAGCTTTTTTTCCAATTTTGCAGCTCAAGTGGGAGCAAACAGAAAGGGGGTGGTGGGTCAGGTCTGGTTCTCAGCCAACCACCCACAGGAAGCGATGTTGATTGGAAGAAAACCCAGCTTGGATGACCCCCTCCCAGGTGAAGCCAGCTGACAAACCAGGTCTGAAAGCAACCAGAGCCTGGAAGCTTGGTGTGTGCTGACAGGGCTTTGGCAGCACAGAGCCTGTCCAGAAACACCAACACCAGGGCTGCCAGCTCGTCAGCGCCGTGCTGACACAGCCAACGACTCACCCTGCCTCTGCAAAGCACCCACCACGGCTCCAGCGTCAACAGAACGAGGATTTCACCTCACACGGTGACAGCGAGTTGTTATGCCAAGCTTCTCAAAGGAACACTGTCAAAATGACATCAGCAGCAACGCCTGAGGATCACCAGAGCTCACAGCTGCTGGGTGTGAAGGCACCACCCACCCCTGCTCGGTGGGAGGAGGAAAAACCTCCTTTTCCAGAACTCACCTCCCTTTGGAACACATCTGGCTCCCACTCAGGAGTTCAGAACCCCACTATTTTCTAACCCAGCAAAGCCTAAAGCCCCAAGCTCCCAACACAGGAGGAGCAGCTGCCTTTCAGTGCTCCTGACCTGGGGTGGGAAGTGGCTTAGGGAAAACCCAGGGTGAGTGCAACAAATACCTCGTGTTTGTCCCTGCTCTTTCTGACAGCTCCGCGTTCAGCACCCAGCACCGCCAACGTCTGGATGACTTCACCAGCCTGAAGACTTCTGTTAAAGAGAATTAATTCAGAAGATGCTCTGTGTGGCTCAGCAGCCTCTAATTTATGGAGACCTGGGCGGAGAGGAACCTCATGAAGTTCAACATCAGCAAGAGATCTGCACCTCAGAAGAGGACAGGTTGGGGCTGACCACCTGGAAAGAAACTCTATGGAGAAGGACCAGGAATCCTAGTGGACACAAAGCTAGAAAGAGGTTGCTCAGAGAAGTCATGGCTGCCCCCATCCCTGGAGGTGTTCAAGGCCAGGTTGGATGGGGTTTGGAGCTCCCTGATCCAGTGGGAGGTGTTCCTGCCTATGGCAAGGGGTTGGAACTGGATGGGCTTTAAGGTTTCTTCCAACCCAAACCATTCCATGATTCTAAGCAGCCAATGAGCCAGAACAGGGCCCTGGTGGCCAAGAAGCCAAGAGGATCCTGGGGTGTCTGGAAAAGAGTGCAGGGAGCAGGCGAGAGGGACTCCCTTCCCCCTCTCCTCTTCCCCAGGGAAGCCCCATCCCGAGTCATCAGTCCAGTTCTGGGCTCCCCAGCTCCAGAAAGACCAGGAACGACTGGAGAGAGCCCAATGGAGAGCACAGAGATGAGGAGGGGCTGGAACATCTCTCCAGGGAGGAAAGGCTGGGAGCCCTGGGTCAATTCAGCCTGGAGAAGGCTGAGAGGGGATCCCATCCCTGCTGATCCATATCCAAAAGGTTGGAGGGCAGGAGAAGGGGGCTGGACTCTGCTCAGTGATGCCCAGTGACAGGACAAGGGGCACTGGGCACAAACGGGAGGAAGTTCCACCTGGGCATGAGGAGAAACTCCTTTCCTGCGAGGGTGAGGTCTTACCCCAGTAAAAGCCCCTCAGCCTCCAGTTATCCCATCAAGCGCCCTTCAGCCCCAGAGTCGACCTCGTCATGACCCCCGCACCCCCAACCCCATCGTCACCTCTCGATTCCTACTCAGCCCCCCTTGAGCCCTCTCCCCAGTGTCCAGTTTACCCCAGTAAGGGCCCTTCAGCCCCCCATTACCCCATAAAGGACACCCCATTTATCCCAGTAAGGGCCCCCAGTCGCCAGTTACCCCAGCAAGAGCTCTCCAGTCCCTAATTACCCCAGAAAGGGCTCCCCAAAGCCCTCAGTAATCCCAGTAAGGGCCCTTCAGCCCCCATCACCCCGCAAAGGGCCCCCCAGTTACCCCATCAAGGTTTCCTCCCCCACTCACCGGCCCCGCTCACGCTCCGGCCGGGCAGCCCCGCCTCGCGGCAGCGCCCGCCCATGGCGCGCTCTGATTGGTCGCGGCGAAAAACGCGGCTGTTCATTGGCTGCCCAAGCTGCCCGTCAACTCCGCCCACGCCCCGCCGCAGCCACTCCCACCACCCGTCTCGGCTCCGCGGGAGAGACGCCAAATAGCGCCGGTGGGAAACGCGGGGCGAAACACAAGTTCCGCAGCAGAACCGTTCCGGGATGAGCAGAGGATTTGGGAAAAATCCCTGCGGTTTCCTTTGGGTTTCCAATACTTTGTGTTGGAAAAGACCTCAAAGCCCACCCAGTTCCAACTCCCTGCCATGGGCAGGGACACCTCCCACTGGATCAGGGGGCTCCAAGCCCCATCCAACCTGGCCTTGAACACCTCCAGGGATGGGGCAGCCACCACTGCTCTGGGCAACCTGGGCCAGGGCCTCCCCACCCTCGTCGCAAGGAATTTTAGCAGCAAAGACCAAAACCCTGACATATGTGGATAAAACCCATCTGCAGGTTGTGCTTCACAGTGGCCTCAGGTCTCGCTTCAGCCTTCGGGCAAGAGGGACAACCAAGAAAGTGTCCAAATATTTTATTCTTCACAAGTTACATTAACCACGTATTACTTTATGGAGCATTTACAAACCCTTTTGTCCTTGATTTTAACCTTTGGATGCACCTGCTTGCAATCCCCTGGCCTCCTGGCAGGGCCTTTTCCCCCCTCCCACCCAGGCCCTGATCCCACTTTCTCCCCACAACATTAAACACGATTCTGAAGCGGATATAAAAGTTCCTCAACCAGTGATGTCTGGGGACCTCCCCAGAGCTCCTCGTTCACACAAGGAACACCAGGGGGAACCCTAGAGGGATGGAGAGCTGTGGGTTGCCGGCTGCCAGAGCTTTTCCCCTCATTCCACACATGATCCAATGAGGAATAATTGCTCCTTGCCAATCCCCCACACTGAACCAGCAGCCACCCCATTTCTTACCATCCAGGCAGTGTTTTATTCCCTCTACTCCTACCGTTTTCACAACCAGGCTGGTTACTCACATGCATAAAAGATTAAAATAAAAAAAAAAGCAGAAAAAACCCTTTTAAACACTAAAAATACCAACATTACCTTCCTTACTGTCCACCCGACGAGTTCACAGATTGGATCACTGCGACAACATAGCCATAATTACTAAACACTAGACAAGTTTTGTCAGGACTGGGAAAGAACCCCAAGAAATGCTTTGGGATTGGCTCACTGATGGAGCTGGCACAGCTGGAATGTCTTTCCCAGATGCTCCCATCCCAGTTTTTGGGGCGACTCCGAATCCCACGTGTTAACAATGTGAATGTGACCAACAAACCCTGCTCCGGGCGGAGAGGAGACCCTGAGGTCTCTGAAGTGTTCCAACACCACTGCCTTGGAACGGGGCAGGAAAGTGGAACGGGCCAGGATGGGGATCAGGCAGGATCTGAGCACTTCGCCGACACGGCCGGTGGGGAAGTGAGGACGTCCCGTAGTGAAGAGCTCATCCTTCTCCAAAAACAGGTTAAAAAAAATCCCCATGTAACAAATACCAGAGAAACATAACTGTGTAGTCTGTTCTCCAAGGTTCCATAGAAAGACTGTGGATGCTGGTTTGTGTTCAGCTCGCTGGATATTCCGGAAGAGAAAAAAAAACTCTAATGGAAAGGCTGAGAGGGCAGGAACAGGGATGAAGACCAGGGAAAAAAAAGCGTGAATCTGCCTTTTAACATGCAGGTCATAGGAAAAGCTTTGGGTTTTCCATTATTTTTTTTCCCCCTCTTGGACACTTCCAACTCAAGAAATGGCAACACGCACATGGCTTCCAGTTTTTAAAGCAAAGGACATCGCTCCCACGGAGGGCGCTGAGGAGAAAGGGAGACAAAGACAGTTGTGAATTAGATTTTAGGAAACCCAAGTGTCCCTTTATCCACCAGCAGAGGAGGAAACTGGCTCTCAGGCACACAGTGGGTGAGGGAAGTGAGGGAAGTGGTCATTCCCCACTCCTCAGGGCTGAGCTGTGCCTGAGGCCCAGCAGCGGTGCTGATGCAGAGAACCCAGCCCGTGGCAGAGGGCAGGCATCAAACTTGAAATTGAGGGAACAAGGCAGAAACTGCAGGCAAAGAGAATCATGGAATCATTAAGGCTGGAAAAGACCTCTAAGCTCATCCAGTCCAACCATCAGCCCAACACCACCATCCCTACTGAACCAGGTCCTGAAGTACCATGGCTACACGGCTTTTGAACACCTCCAGGGATGGGGATTCCCCCACTGCCCTGGGGAGGCTCTGCTGCTGCTCAACAACCCTTTCCATGAAGGAATTTTTCCCAATATCCAATCTGAACCTCCCCGGTGCAACTTGAGGCCATTTCCTCTCTTCCCATCACTTGTCACTTGGGAGCAGAGCCCAGCACCCACCTCACCACAACCTCCTTTCCAGGAGCCGCAGAGAGTCATGAGGTCTCCCCTCAGCCTCCTCTTCTCCAGGTTAAACAGTCCCAGGTCCCTCAGCTGCTCCCACAACCCCTGTTCTCCAGCCCTTTCCCCAGCTCCCTTCCCTTCTCTGGACATGTTCCAGCTCCTCAATGTCCTTCTTGGAATGAAGGGCCCAAAACTGAACCCAGGATTCGAGGTGCAGCCTCATCAATTCTGAGTCCAGGTGGGACGATCCTTTCCCTGCTCCTGCTGCCACCCCATGGCTGATCCAAGCCAAGATGCTGGTGGCCTTCTTGCCCACCTGGGCCACTGCTGGTTTGTGTTCAGCCAATGTTGACCAGCATCCCCAGGGCCTTTTCCACCAGGCAGTTCTCCAGCTGCTCTTCCCCAAGCCTGGAGTGTTCCATGGGGTTGTTGTGGCCCAAGTGCAGGACCTGACACTTGGCCTTGTTGAAATCCATCTTGTTGGCCTCAACCTATGGATCCAGCCTGGCCAGATCCCTCTGCAGAGCCTCAACCTATGGATCCAGCCTGGCCAGATCCCTCTGCAGAGCCTCAACCTATGGATCCAGCCTGGCCAGATCCCTCTGCAGAGCCCTCCTGCCCTCCAGCAGATCCACTCACCCACCCAACTTGGTGCCATCTGCAAACTGGCTGAGGGAGCACTCAACCCCTTTGTCCAGATCACAGATAAAAGAGATTAAACAGAACTGGCCCCAACACTGAGCCCTGGTGAACAAACACCCACATTGCCACTCAGTCAGGTGCCACAGCCTCACCTGGAGTGCTCATTCCTGCTGATCTTCATTACTGGCACTTGGAGTTCGACTCCTGATCTGGCTCCGTAGCTGCTCTATTAGTTCAGGATTCTGCTGCTGCATCTGCTGAGCAAACTGCTGGCCCCTGGGGGAGAAGGGGCACAGCCCTGTTAGTGTCCTCACACCGTGCCAGGAGATTCCCTACAGCCAAATGCCCAAACTGCTCCATCACCAAGTGGCCACAATTCACCTGACTCCTAAGCCTCCCTGAACAGTTAAATTAAGAATCATGGAATTACCCAGAAGGGACCCAAAAGGATCATCGACCCATTTCTGCTCAGAAAGACCCCAAATCTGTTTGTTGACCCAGGCAATGGCAACACCCAGCTCTACTCACGCTTGTATGAGGCTGGCGAGATCATTCGTGGAGGGGCTGGTGCCTGCTGCTCCCATGGCATTGTGGCCACCAGAGATCATCCCAGACATGCTGTGGGAAGGAGAGTCATTGCTCAAAGGAGGAGAAAACCCCACACAAATTGTTTGGTCTATACTGGGAGGGGGAGCATCAACATTCCAAAAGCACCTTCCTACACGGATTGTGACGTTATTTGCGAGGGAATCTTCTGCAACAACTTTTTGTACACAAAAGATTAACTACAACCTTGAACAGTGTGGAAATCATTATAATGGTGTCAGTTCCTCTTGTCCCAGAGATTCCCTCCCTTGTGTGCAGGGCCTGAGTGATGTTTATTGAATGAAAACACTGCCCTTCCTCACATGAGCTCTGCATCAAACGAGATCTGCTGACAGGACAGCCTGAACACCAACCCCCTCGTGGGGAACAGCCTGGAACACACCAGCTCTACACATCCCCTTCCCTGGGGAATCCTCAGGCTGTGTCTGGCACAGAACCTCACTGGCAGCAGCAGAGGAAGGAGCAGAGGGAAACAGTGGCTGCTGTGTGGCCCTTTTTTAGCTAAATTACCTCAAAGGGTAATCAAGGGATGAGCTCAGGAAGGCCTGCAATGTGCTGCCTGCCTGTGCTCTCAAAAGATGCTCAGGAGAGGTAAGGGCCTCGTTAATTGTATCACTTCATACTATGTAAGCATCTCACAAACCTTGTGAATTGATCCTCATCACCCTGTAGCACAAAGAATGGCAATATTCTCCTTCCAAGATGGTGAAATCCTGTCTCTGGGTCACACAAATACTGAGCAGCAGAGCCAAACTGCCCTCAATGCTCCTGAACCCAATTCCAGTGCCGTGGTCTATCCTGCCTCCCTCCTGCAAACATTTATATCCAGATCCCTCTCCAGCACAGCCCAGAGCACTTGCAATATCCACTATCTCAGGCAGCTGGGCTGGTTTCAATGCTGCCCTCCCTTCTCCTGGCCCAAGCAGCCTCCCCCTCCCATCAACTGCAAGGGCCAAGAACACCCAGAGCCTCAAACCGATTCAAAGAGGAAATATAAGATGGGATCAAACTTACAGCTGCTGTACTTGTGGATTGTTCATTAGGTTAGAGGCCTATTTAAAGAGAGGAGAAAAAAATGACACCCTATTTAGTCAGAAAGGAGCGGGTAGAGCCACAGATGCTGTGCCATTCAACGAGAAACAAAGTGAAGGCAGAAATACTTGGAAACAGATCAATAGGACAAAAATAGCCAAGAGAAGCACAGCGAGGCAAGGCTGGTGACACAGAACAGGCCTGTGGGTGAAGGAGAAGCCTGTGGATGGCACTGCCTCTTTGTTTGACCTTAATGAAATACAGGCACAGTTTCCTTGCAGCGACACCAAAGCCGAGACGTGAAATGAAAACAAATCTGCTGGAGAGGCCGTGTACTGATACTGCTACATCCCACCCCAAAAATGCATGGATGCAGGGACCAGAAACAGCCAAATTTACCATACTCATGAAGCCAGGGTTGTTCAGCAAGCCAGCTAAATCAAATCCTCCTGGACCTCCAGTCTGCAAGAATAAAAAAACCACAGGCAGATGATTACGTGCTCTCACTTCCTGATGCACATCACAACATCAATACTTCACTCCCGGTGTTATCGGAATCCGGTTGTTAAACCATGACAGAGGGAAGAGGCTCTGTCTGTGCCCTTTCTGTAAATCCCAGTTGCAGCCAGCCTTGGGGGAATTCAGCTTTCCAGGGAGTCAAAGGGCTGATGTCAGCATTATGGGATTTACTGATCCCTCTCACCAGCTGAGCCCCATCAGCCACGTACAGCTGTAACTCATCACGACTGCCAAGTTAAACACCTCACCTTTGCACTGGGGAAGCCTTTAGAAAACTAAAATCCCCTTCAAAATGATAAATTAATGCTCTTGTAGGGAGCTGCCCAGGGAGGTGGTGGAATCACCATCCCTGGAGGTGTTTAAAAGGTGGGTTGATGAGTTTCTCAGGGCCATGGTTTAGTAAGGGGACAGGGACGGTTGGACTCAATGATTTCAGAGGTCTTTTTCAACCAGATGATTCTATGAACTTCCTGGCCAGGAAACCTCCAGGTTTCTGAAAGAAATCTTTGTCAGAAAGCAGTCCAAAGCCCTTCTGGTATTGCAAACAGGTCACTGGGAAAAAAACAGAGCTGGATTTTAGGAGCAGTGACTTTAATTAAGCAAGGTGCTTAAGGCAAAGTGGCTGTTTCAAGACACTCCTTTCTCATTTTCCAGCTCTTTCAAACAAGGTGACCCTGAAGAGTCCCAGTCTCTGGATTCCAGTGGGGATGTTCACAGCAGGACTCATTAACCACCTCCTGTCCACCTACGTGTGGGATTCATGTTCCAAACACAATCCTGGCCACCAATGCTCTGCAACAAAGCAGATCCCTTCACATCACAAGTTTCAGAACTTACTGGGCTGGGAGTCTCCTTCATTTTCTGTTCAGCTATTTTAAGGTTGGATTTGTAGGTGTCGTTGTCTGGATCCAGCTCCAGGGCTTTTTTGTAGTAAACCACAGCTTCTGTGTGTTTATTTAAACTGGAGAGGGCCAAGCTGTTAAAGCAGGAATGAAACAAACAGGTCAGAGTTAGACAAGCACTCACAACCTTCCTCCACATCCTGCAGAGGTGAACACCACGTTATTTTCAGATGGCATTCCAGGCTGGAACACCACGGGTGGTTATCGCTGCCACCAGGCACTTGGAGATAAAAGCCCTGGCACAACCAGCCAGCCCTTACTTACCCCATCCTGCCGTAAGCTTTGCTGTAGTTTGGGTCGATGCCTATGGCTCTTTCACAGTCTCTCACTGCTCCAGCATAATTCCCTAGTTTACTGTAGGCAGCAGCTCTGGAGGGAGTGGAGAAACACGTATGGGAAACACTCATCAGCTCGGAGATGCTGACCAAGGTCACCCTGTCCCCTCTCTGCTCTCTCCTGCTGCGCAAGGCAAAGCCAAGCGTGAACCTGACGCAAACTCAGGCCGTGTGCAGGTGAGCAGGTTGCTCCCCAAACACTCAGCTCCACATCCTGCTCCTAATTCTCCTTCCAAGAGGAACCTGGGATCTGGGGAGGCACACAAGTATCACACTTGCCAGCTCAGACAAGCTCAGTTTCCCTTATACCTTGATTTTGGTCACCTGGTCTAGTGGGCGGTTGGAACCAGATGATCTTGAAGGTCCCTTCCAACCCAAACCATTCTATGATTCTACAATGATTGTTTCATCCATTTCCCTCATTCCACAGATGAGGAAAAGCAGGATTTGAAGCCGTAACATCCTCATAGAATCCCAGAATGGTTCTGGTTGGAAAAGACCTTTAAGATCGAGCACAACCAGCCAGCCAGCCCTGCTAAGTCTGCCACGAGACCGTGTCCCCAAGTATGACATCTATTTGTCTCTTAAACCCCTCCAGGGATGGTGACTCAACCACCTTCCTGGGCAGCCTCTTCCTGTGCTTGACAACCCTTTCAGTAAAGAAACTCCTCCTAATATCCAATCTAATTATCCCCTGGTGCATCTTGAGGCCATTTCCCCTTGGCCTGTCACTGGCTGCCAGGGAGAAGAGACCAACCCAGTTTGTTCATTCAAGCCTCAGGCTCACAGCTCTTACTGACAACAGGATATCTGCCCCAAACCTGATGGGATTGACCCTTGTGCAGCTAAAGAGAAGCTGCAGTTGCAGTTCCTTGCCCCAAGCACACCTCACATTGTCGTGAGCAGACACATTATCCATGTAGCCAGCTGTAGGCACGTAACTCACAATAAGCAGGTAACTAAACCAAATCCTGATTCAAGGCCTATTTTATTCAAAAATTGTCTTCCCTCCAGCTTTCAAACACTTTTGCTTTGAATTGAAAAATCTGAAATGCACTTTACATACCCAATTCTGCACATCCAGTTCTCAACAATGAGCCTGGTCTCACTCCTTTGGTTTTTATTACCAACGCAGCCTCTCAAAGCTGGCCTCTGTCTCACTTAAGAGTTAATTGTAGGGAAGCAGACAGCATTTCTTGGCACCCTTCTATCTCCTCAAATGCCTACTAAGAGTTTGTTTCCACACCCACATCCTATCTAGAGATGCTGGGGCACAGAGCTGGCAGGAGGCACAGGAAAGTGTCTCACTATGAGCTGAAAAAAACCACTCACAAAGAGCAAACAGGAGAACAAGCAGCCTACACAATTATAAAAAAAAGAGGGTTTGACCATTCAGGAGTCTTATATCTAAGCAGTAAGAACAAAACCAGAGGTGTACAAGGGTGGAGAGAGAGATAACAAGTACCTGTTGCAGAAATACACAGCATTGGATGGATTTAATTCAATTGCTTTCCCATAGAACGACACGGCAGCTTCAAAGTTTTCTGCCTTCATTTGTTCATTTCCTAAAGAGGTGGTGGAAAGGCTCATTAATGAGTGATAAACAAGGAAGAACAACAGGCCTGGATCTATTCTGAGAACAATTGCTTGCAACTTTTGATAGTGAATCCAAGTGTTTGCAACATGAGGCACGCTCAGCAGTGAGGCAGGGAGCCTGTGCCTTCGTAATTCCAGGTTCCCTGATCCTGAAGCTCCCTCAGCTCTGCTCCCACCTCAGGCATTCCTGAGGGCTCTCCAGAGCAGGATTGAAGCCTGAAAAGCACTGCCATGCCTGGGCTTGGAGAAAGCTCTCCGTGTGCCTCAGCAATAATCCCTCTCCCGCCTGGCAGAGGGAAGGCAACAGGCGGAGTAGGGCTCAGCAGGAAAGATGCCCCCTTCAGCTTCTTTGGATGCAGAAGAAAAAGCTGACCCAGCTGCCTATCTCAGCTCCAAGGCCATGAAATTCCACCAACCTACACACACTCCTGGAGCAAGAGGAGAAAAATAAGCAGATATTCCCCATTCCGGGCATTCCCCAGGCACTGAGTGAATTAAACCTCCCTCTCTATTCGCGTCTAAACCTCACCACACGCCAGCTCCAGAGGAGGTTACCTTCAGTTTTGAGTCTTTCAGCTTCAGCTATGTCATCTTCAGAGGGGGTGACGGGCTCTGAATTCGTTCTGATGTGTTCAGGCTCCTTCCAGGGAAAGGAAGAAAGCTGTGATAAGGATTCCCACTGAGATGTACCACACCTCCCCCCTTCCCAAGCGCCGGCTCCTCAATCCCAACCTGTTTCCCTTCCACACACCTCCGAGGGGGCACCATCACTGCAGGAAACAAGCTGAGCTCATCGTTTTGACTGCTTAAATGGGAACTCAGGACGTGTTTTAGGGCACTCACTCACCTTTCCCACAGCAGCTTCAAATATTTCAGGAAGGGTCTGGGACACAGCGAGGCCTTGGTCTTCCAGCGAGACTCCGAACGCTGTCTCCAGGCACTGGATGGCCACTGGAAAAGAAGAGGCAGGGAATCAGCTTTCCCCATGCTGTCTAAATACTCAGCCCTCTCCCACAGAACCTGAGTTTTTCACTGCTGAGCAGACCAAAAAAAGAAAAAAAACCTTACAACCCACACATTTCCACACCCCAGACTTGATATTTGGGCCATATCCTCAAATTTTACCAAAACCTCAGAGCTGGGTAAACCTTAGCTCTGGAGCTCAAGCTCCTGCACTCAGTCAGTGCCAACTCCCATCCCCTCAAGTGACTCTGGAGCAGGTGCTGGGGTAGAGGTTAATCCAGGTGGGGCTTTGTTAGCATTAGGATGGCACAGAGCACGGAGAACTTGGCGTGGTTCACCGCCAGAGTGGACACAAACCCCACCTCCTCCCAGTTCAGAACGCTGTTCCCAGCACAGAGGGGATCCCCTACAACAGAGATCATCTTTGCCAAACCCTCTGCCTGTATTTTACAGGACAAAAGCAGTGGGAATAAACTTCAACCACCCTCTCTCCATTCCTGCCTTGCCCAGAAAGGTGCCCACCACACTGCAGATTTGCCTGCACTCTGTTCCAGTGGGATAAAGGTACAGGCCAAAGGCCAAAGCATAAGCTCCTTAAGTGGATCTTTTAAGATCCAAGTGCTCTCACAGTCAATGAAGCCCCCTGAAAGCACTGCAGGGCATCCTGTGGGAAAGTATTTTGATGGCAGGACAGGGAAAGCACTCTGTGAGTATAAAACACAGCCATAGTACAACATTCTCATTTCACACCATGCTACGAGCCCCTGGCTCCCCCACATTTAAGATAAAACTTAAAGCCCAGGGTCAGGGAGGCTTCTGATGCCAGGTACATCCCTTCCTCGGGCTAATCTGCTTTTGAAAGGGATAACGAGCAATCAGCTAAGCCATCAGCATCCCTGACACCACAAATCCCTCCCCAGGAAGACAAATTCATTTCAAATCATGAGCGAGGTTTGATATCAGGAAGAGCCCGGCCAAGCGGGAGGCAGAGGGGAGTAACAGAGTGTCCAAACTCTCCCAAGCACGGAGCTGATGGATTTGGGCACAGGAATAGGGAGGTGTACACAGCCACCCACCTTCCAAACTCTCCTGAGCATCTGGAGACAGCCCCCCGTTCTGGAGCTGGTCATGGAGGAACTGGATGATGGCATAGGCAAGGCGCTTCTGGTCTGCCATCCTGGGGGGCTGCGAGTGGCTCCTTTCAGCTTCTTCCAACCTTAAAAAAATCTGTGGAGAGAGAAATTTTATGACATGATGGCCAAGAAGGTAAAGAGATTTTCTGCTGCTCTCCCCTGCTGTGAAAGGGGGAATAAGGGAGTTGTTCTGGACCAGCCACGGCCTCCAGAGTCTTCACCAACCTCCCTGCTGCAACCCTGAGCCCATTATGGGAATTCTCTGTGCCTCAATTCCCCCTCTGTGCACCTCATGGCCTGGTCCTGCCCCACAAGGCTCCAAGGGAAACAAGCTGAGGGTGCTGCAAGCACTTGGGCTACCACAGCACCTCTGGCTGAGCAGAAGCAGACACACGGGGCACTGAGGAATCACCACTAAAGATCCACAGCCTCTGCTTCACAATGATTCTGAAACAAAACCATGGGCTAGAGCAATTGGGCTGCTGTTGCAGGGCTGGGGCTCTGGGTGTCTTGGCCAGTCTCCCCTCTGGAATGGTGATGGCAAAAGAGAGCTGGACACAAAGCAATGTCCACAAGCACAGCCCAAGGCTGGGGCTTTACAATGATCCCAGCACCGGTCCTGCAAGCAAGACAATGCAGCTCCTCACCCAGCATTGTTGCTGTGCTGAAGCACTCCACCTCTCCAAACTGGGTTTGTGCCACAGACAACCATTCAGGGGGATTGAACAGAGAAGTGTAAACTGTTTAAACCAATCTCTGTGGAAAAAAAAGCCAGGCAGAGCTGAGCTGGTCCCAGCTACTGAGAGATGTCAGCAATCCTAGGGGTCCCAACTGCAGAACAGCCACCAATGTGTCAGGCTCCCAGCCCCAGCAAGGAGCCAGCCCAGAACCCCCAGACCCCTCCCCAGCCCACGGGACAAGCACCTTGCTCTCACTCATCGCACCGGGGCCCTGAGAGCAGCCCAGACTGCAGCTCCCACCGGGGCAGGTAGAAAGGAGGCAGGCCCGAGGAGGCTGGTGGGGCTCTGGGCCACTGTCCTGCTCCGTGAGGAGATGGAAGCACCGGCAGGGCTCTCCCTGCAGGCCCAGGCTTCTGCCACGGCCACGGGCCCCGTTCACAGCCCCACTACAGCCTCAGGCCCCGTTCAGAGCCCCGCCACGGGCCCGGTCTCAGACCACGGCTCCGCTACAGCCATGAACCAAGCTCAGGGAGAAGTCACAGCCGCGGGTCCGGCCCAGAGCACCACCCTGGCCTCACCACGGCCCCGGCCCACGGCACAGCCCCAGGCACGACCCAGGGAGAGGCCCCGGGCTCGGCCCAAGACCCCATCCCGGCCCTGCGAGAGGCCGTGACCCCGGGCCCAGCCCACACCGCATCCTGGGCGAGGGCATCTCCAGGCCCCCCCGCAACCCCCGCCCGAGCCGCTCCCGGCCGGGCCGCGGCCGCCCCCGCCCCGCTCACCGCTCTCCCCGCCGTCGCCTCCCCCCGGGCGGGCCCCGCTCTGCGCATGCGCCGCGCCCCCCGGCCCCGCCCGCACCGCCCGGGAGAGGCGACGGCGCGGGCGCGGAGGGCTTTGCGCATGCGCAGAGCGGGGGCGGAAGCCGGAAGCGGAGGTGCCGCTCCGCCCTGGTTTTACCATAGAGAGCGGCGGGAGGCCTGGGTGCCGATGCTGCTCCCGGGCCCGCAGCGCCTCCGAGGCTGAGCCCCGGGGCAGGGATGAAGTTGTACGTGTGCGGGAAGGTGGGCTGTCTCCCCCGGCCCCGTTGGCGTGAAGGAAAGCGGTTCAGCGGCACGGTCCTCCACGCTCCCGGCATCCCCTATCGCGGTCGCTCTGTCCGCCCGCCTCGCTGGTTGGGGCACATGGTCGGTGCGTGGGGCCGGGGTGGTCTCGTCCGGCCTCGTCAGCAGCGCGGGGCTGCCCGGTATGGCCCCCCCCACAGGTACCGGCCGGGGGGGAAGGTAGAGGAGAGAGAGAGGGAAGAGAGAGTGATGGGATCGGGAGGACCCCCTCCTTGGGCCGGTGTGGGGACACCGGGACCCCCGCAGCCCCCCCCCGCGCAGAGAACGGCGGTAGCGGGAGGGGCAGGGGACTGGGCAGGGGGCGCCGTGACTGGGAGGGGAGCAGCCCCACGGAGAAGGACCAGAGTCGTGGTGGACACCAAAATGGAAATGAGGTTCCCAGGGAACTCGTGGCTGCCTCATCCCTGGAGGTGTTCAAGGCCAGGTTGGATGGGGTTTGGAGCCCCCAATCCAGTGGGAGGTGTCCCTGCCCCTGGCAGGGGGTTGAACTGCATGGGCTTTGAGGTCCCTTCCAACCCAAAGCATTGGAAACCCAAAGGAAACCGCAGGGATTTTTCCCAAATCCTCCGCTCACTGGGCACAAACTGGAGGCTGGGAAGTTCCGTATGGACACGAGGAGGACGTGCTTTGCTGTGTGGGTGACAGAGCACTGAACTGGCTGTGCCAGGGAGGTGTGGAGTCTCCTTCTCGGGAGAAATCCAACCCGCCTGGACGTGCTCCTGAGCAGCCTGCGTGAGATGACCCTGGGTTAGCAACGGGTGGAACTGGATGAGCTCCAGAGAGCCTTTCCAACCGTAACCATTCCTGGATTCTGTAAACACCACCTGGGAAATAATCCAACTGCTCCTTGCTGCCAACTCCCTGAGCAGCCCAGTTGCCCTCAGAGTCATTTCTTTGCTCGGTCTCTCCTTTAAGTGCTGTTATCAGAGCTTCGACCCTGCAGCTCAGGTTTCTTTCCGGCCTGTTTGGGACTGTCCCTCACGGACACTTCCCCATCCTGTGTCCCCAGGTAACGTCGTGGACAGCCAATCCCCCTGGCGCTTGGCAAACCAGCTGAGATGGGACCTGACAGCCGAGCAGATCGAAACCATGGCCGCAGAGCTGACCGAGAGGACCAAGCTCATCTACGACCGCGTGGGCTCCCAGGAACAGGGCGAAGTCTCCTATGAGAACACTCTCAAAGCCCTGGCAGATGTGGAGGTGGAATATACAGGTATGTACATGGAGAGGATTTATGGCAATCAGCCTGCTGTTAAGATTTCGTTGGTGTCTTTGCTCTGTGTTGGCGTTTCTGGGCTCCCTCAGCACCGTGGGGTTTGTTTCCAGTTAATGGTTATCCCGTAAGTGCAAAGAACAGAGGAGATTTGGAACAGAGGATAAGTCCAAACAGGGAATGGTGCTCTGGTGGCGCCACAGCTTTGGCAGCAGGATGGTTTGCAGGAGGTTTTCCAGGTTGTCCCCTCCCTTTGCGCTTCAGGGTGCGTTAATGGGAACAAATTGCATTGGCAGAAAGGGTTCGGGTGATGGAAGGAATCTCCAGCTCCTTTCTAAGTCCCCCCTAAGGCAGCAGCTGAACCTCTGTTCCTGTGCCTTGTTTAAACTCTGCTGTCAGTTTGGGGGTTGTGTATGAAGTAGTGTGACGTGATGGCATTGAGCTGGCAGGAGGTGCAGGCTCTGATGTCTCTCCAAGCTCCTTATTTAAGCAGAGGAGTTGTCAGGCCCCGCAGCCTCCTCCTGCTCCTCGCGGGTCCGATGGCTGCAGAGAAGGACCAGGAGTCCTGGTGGGCACCAAGCTGACCATGAGCCAGCAATGTCCCTCCAAGAAAGCCAAGGGGATCATGGGGTGTGTGGAGATGAGTGTGGGGAGCGGCTGAGGGGGGTTCTACTCCCCCTCTCCCCTAAGGAGGCCCCATCCCAGGTCCTGCGTTGAATTCTGGGCTCCCCAGCTCCAGAAAGACCAGGAACAACTGGAGAGAGCCCAATGGAGAGCCCAGAGATGAGGAGGGGCTGGAGCATCTCCCTTAGGAGGAAAGGCTGGGAGAGCTGGGTCTGTTCAGCCTGGAGAAGGCTGAGAGGGGATCCCATCCCTGCTGATCCATATCCAAAGGATTGGGGGCAAGAGGAGGAGGCTGGGCTCTGCTCAGTGATGCCCAGCAACAGGACAAGGGGCACGGGGCATGAACTGGAGGATGGGAAGTTCCACCTGGGCATGAGGAAAACCTTCTTTCCAGTGAGGGAGCAGAGGAACCGGCTGTGCAGGGAGGTGTGGAGTCTCCTTCTCTGGAGAAAACCCCCTGGATGCTCCTGTGCAGCCTGCACGAGGTGACCCTGGGTTAGTGGGTGGTGGGACTGGATGAGCTCCAGAGAGCCCTTCCCACCCCATCCATTCCAGGATTCTCTGTCTGCCTGCGTGCGAGGTGGCTTTATAAAGCAGAATCCAGCCTCTGAGCCTCCTCTTTTTTTCTTTCCCATTTCTTTTTTTCCCAAAATAAGAGGAAAAGCCCTTACTAAGCAGGGGTGGTGTTCACCTCAGCAGAACCGTCAGCACTTTCCCTCACCTACTGCTGGGTGGAGAGTTCTGGCGCCTGGAGGGCAGCTCCTTCCAGATGGAGTTGTGTTATTTGAGGTTTTGCAGAGATTTTTGGTAGGGGGTGTTCTCTCTGGAATGGAAATAATGTCAGGAGAGAGCACAGGTGGGATGTGGAGGAGATTCTGTGTGCTTTTAGCCTGGTTCTTTGTGGAAATGTGGTGCTTCACGTGTGACTGCTGGTGTGGAAGTGCTGTGATTCTTGAAACTGTAGCTGGGGCAAAGGTGTTGGGGTCTCACAGGTGTGAAATCCATGTGAGTTTGGTGACAAAGAGGGATTGTAGTGGGAGATCTTGGGGTGGAGCTCAGCAGTGAGGAAAGGGACAGCTCTGGGTTTGTCCAACAGCAGCTGGTGTGGGCGGCAGGTCAGGCTCTGGGGCCAGCAAACTGGTTTCCAGTTAACACAGACTCTCTGTCCTCACTCCCACTCATGAGCAGCTCTGGGACACGAAGCCATTGCCTTCTCTAATCCCTCTCCTGTCTTTCCAGTCCGTCGGAACATGCTGGACTTCCCCCAGCACGTCTCTCCTTGCAAAGACGTCCGTGCAGCGAGCACCGAGGCTGACAAGAAGCTCTCAGAGTTTGATGTGGAGATGAGCATGAGGCAGGATGTGTACCAGAGGATTGTCTGGCTCCAGGTGTGTGAGGAGGACACTCCATCAGGGTCCCCAACTGGATTGGGGCACTGAAACCTCCTGGAATCACAGCAAATGCTTCTCCTTTGTCCCAGAATATAGTCATGAATTATAGAATCCACTTACAAGTGGCTTAGGGTGAACTTAGAGCAGCCTCTCAGTACTGAAAGGGGCTCCAGGAAAGCTGGGGAGGGGCTCTTGATCAGGGAGTGCAGGGAGAGGACGAGGGGGAATGATTTTGAGCTGGAAGAGGGCAGATTGAGATGAGATCTTAGGGAGAAATGTTTTGCTGTGAGGGTGGGGAGGCCCTGGCCCAGGTTGCCCAGAGCAGTGGTGGCTGCCCCATCCCTGGAGGTGTTGAAGGCCAGGTTGGATGGGGCTTGGAGCCCCCTGATCCAGTGGGAGGTGTCCCTGGGTGAAACTGGATGGGCTTTAAGGTCCCTTTCAACCCAAACCATTCCAGGATTCCTTGATATCAAGTCAGATCTGGATCTGAATGGCTGTGTGAGCAAGGTAGAGTGGTCCAGCAAGAACTGGGGAGCTGGGACTTGAGGGCTCTGCCCCCACTTAAACCTTTGGTAAAACAACATTAGCAAACCCCACCTGCCTTGCTCAGGGAGTGCCCTGTGACACAGCATAAAGGCAAGATGTTTAAAACCTTCTGGTAGGAGTTAATGCACCAAACCAAAGCTTTCCTGTGGGATGTTTCCCTCTGTTTCTGGGTCACTGGTGTTGCAATAACTTCAGCTCCTCCCAGGAACCTGCTTTCTGCAACACCTGATCCTGTGGTTCCCTGCGCTCATGGGTTTTGTTTTGCAGGAGAAAGCAGAGAGTGCTTCACTGAAGCCTGAAGCAAAGAGATATCTGGAGAGGCTGATCAAACTGGGTAAAAGAAATGGTCTCCATCTCCCTGAGGAAACACAGGAGGTGAGATTGTGGACCTTAAAGTAAACACATGCAGAGAAGTCCCTGCTGGGCTAAAGGTGCAGCGTTAGAGCTGCGGTTCAAGCTCCTGGATTTTGCCCCCAATTCATGTGATTTTGGGCACATTGAACAATATCTTTGTGCTCCTCTTTTTGCTTTCCACTGGGTAGGGATGAATTCACAAAGTGGGGTTGATGCTGGGGGTTGAAGGGCTCCTGGCAGGCTGGGGTCACAGAGCTGGAGCAGAAAGGAGTGCCTGGTCCCCGCGTGCAGAAGGACAGGCAAGGGAAGGTGCCCACTTGGAGCTGGGATGAGTGGGCTGGGGGCTGCTCAGGGTCCTTTATCATGGCCCAACTGGGTTAAAAAAAGAAGAGAAGGTGAAATGAAATAAAGGGAGGTTGTTGCTTAAACACCTGCAGCTCCCAAGTGGGCAGGAGGCAGGTGGAACCTTGCTGAGGTGGCTTCTTTCCTACCAGGTGTGATCGGGGGGAGCTGTTCCAGGCTGAGGGCTCAGCGCCCGCACGCGTTTAATTCTGCAACGTTGTGGTTGAATGAGAGCCAAGGGCAGAGCTGGGCAGCCCAGCAGGCCCACTGCAGGCTGTCAGCAGTGCTGTTTGGCTTCCCCCCTTGGACTGACTCCTCTCTGTTCTTCTCTATTTTCAAGAAAATCAAAGCTATTAAGAAAAAGCTGAGCGTCCTTTGCATAGACTTCAACAAGAACCTCAACGAGGACACCACCTTCTTGCCCTTCTCGAGGGAAGAGCTAGGTATGGAGTGCTCAGGCTTTATTTCTCCACCCTGAGTGCCTGGATTCTTCTGGCCAAGGAGCAAGAGCCTGTTTCCAGGCCCAGAGGTGGTGTTTTTGGAGAGGCTCTCCATCAATCCTGTCTGTTCTTTTCACAGGGGGTCTCCCTGAGGATTTCCTCAACTCCCTGGAGAAGACAGAGGATGGCAAGCTGAAAGTCACTTTGAAATACCCACACTATTTCCCTCTCCTGAAGAAGTGCTACGTGCCCGAGACCAGGAGGAAGGTGGAGGAAATGTTCAACTCCAGGTGCAAAGAGGTAGGTGGGGCCTCACTGGAAGCTCTGCCAGGTGGGATGCACTGAAGGATCTCGTCCAAGATCGGGGCTTTTCCTTCCTTTCCCGCTTCACTCTTTGTCTGCCTCTACCTTGCAGGAGAATTGCTTGATCCTCAAGGAGCTGGTGGACCTGAGGGCACAGAAAGCCAGTCTCCTGGGCTTCAACACACACGCAGACTTCGTGCTGGAGATGAACATGGCTAAAAGCAGCAAGACGGTGGCGACCTTCCTGGGTACAGCACTTGGCTCTGGAGGGGAAGGGTAGGGACAGACACTGGGATGGTTGTGCTGCTCCTGGTCCTGAGCACTCACTCTGCTTTGGTTTTCCTAGATGAGCTGGCCCACAAGCTGAAACCCCTTGGGGAGAAGGAAAGGGCTGTGATCCTCGACCTGAAAAAGAAAGAGTGTGAGAAGCGTGGCTTGGAGTTTGACAACCGCATCAATGCCTGGGACATGCGTTATTACATGAACCAGGTGGAGGAGACCAAGTACAGCGTGGACCAGAACCTGCTGAAGGAGTACTTCCCCATGCAGGTGGTCACCACGGGCCTGCTGGCCATCTACCAGGAGCTGCTGGGCCTCACCTTCCACCTGGAGGAGAAGGCTCAGGTCTGGCACGAGGATGTCCAGCTCTACACGGTGAAGGACACCTCCTCCGGGGAGACCATTGGGAAATTCTACCTGGACCTGTACCCACGGTGAGGCCCTGGGCCAGGTGAAGGGAGGAGGAGGGCTGGGGTGGCAGGAGCAGAGCCCTCAGATGCTCCTCTTAGGACTTGTTCTCCAGCCCCTTCCCCAGATCCCTTCCCTTCTCTGGATGTGCTCCAGACCCTCAATGTCCTTCTTGGAATGAGGGGTCCAATATTGAACCCAGGATTCAAGGTGTGGCTTCACCAGTGCCAATTCCAGGGGGACAATCCCTTCCCTGCTCCTGCTGGACACCCCATGGCTGATCCCAGCCAGGATGCTGGTGGCCTCCTTGCCCACCTGGGCCACTGCTGGCTCATGTTCAGCCAATGTTAACCAGCACCCCCAAGGCCTTTTCCGCTGAACAGTTTTCCAGCTGTTCTTCCCCAAGCCTGGAGTGTTCCTTGGGGTTGTTGAACCCCATCCCGTTGGCCTCAGCCCATGGATCCAGCCTGGCCAGATCCCTCTGCAGAGCCCTCCTGCCCTCCAGCAGATCCACTCTCCCACCCAACTTGGTGCCATCTGCAAACTGGCTGAGGGAGCACTCCATCCCTTCATCCAGATCATGGATAAAGAGATCAAACAGAACTGGCCCCAACGCTGAGCCCTGTCCCACGGGGTTGGTGTGGATTCCGGCGTCACCAGGGGCTTTGCTCTCAGCAGGACCTCACTGCCCTCCGTGGTGGCTCGTGGCTGGCCGTGAGGGACGATCCATGTTAACAGTCTGTTATTCCTGGCTTAGGGAAGGGAAATACGGGCACGCAGCCTGCTTTGGCCTCCAGCCGGGCTGCCTCTTGCCAGACTCCAGCCGGCAAATCTCCGTGGCTGCCATGGTGGCCAACTTCACCAAGCCCACGCCGGATGCGCCTTCCCTGCTGCAGCACGATGAAGTGGAGACCTACTTCCACGAATTCGGGCACGTCATGCACCAGCTCTGCTCTCAGGTGAGGCCGTGCTGGGCTGGCAGAGGGTGGATTTATTACCTTTCCCCCTTTTGTGCTCTCCTGAGGGGTTAAATGACGCCTTGCTGTGTCTCCCAGGCGGAGTTTGCCATGTTCAGCGGGACACACGTGGAGAGGGACTTCGTGGAGGCACCATCACAGATGCTGGAGAACTGGGTGTGGGAGAAGGAGCCGCTGCTGCGCATGTCCAGGCACTACAAAACTGGAAGCCCCATCCCTGATGAGCTGCTGGAGAAGCTCATTAAATCCCGGCAGGCAAACACAGGTGAGTCCCTGCAGAGAGGAGCGTGAGGAGGGGACAACCTTGCCATGGTGTTCCCTGCGTGTGCAGATGGAAAGAGGAAACTCGAGTGACCTGGCTGGGGAGAGGAAAAGCTTTGTCTTGCTCCCAGTGGGGCCTGGGAGGATGGAGGGAAGAAGGATCCACCCCGTCTGCCTGCTGATAATCCTGGAAGGGTGATGGTGACGTGGCTGGAGGTGCAGCAGCCTGGGTGGTGGCACAGTGAGAAGATGTGCAAGGAGAAGCAGGGATTATCTGGTGTGGGGAAGCAGGTCAAGTGTTGGTGTGAGGGGACACAATGGGAGTCCCCCAGCCTTCTCTGCAGCAACCCAGCCTTGGAGAACCCTCTGCCTGCAGACAAGAGCTCAGTTTGCTTCTTTTTTTTCTGGGAACAGGGCTCTTCAACTTGCGTCAGATCGTCTTGGCCAAGGTGGACCAGGCACTGCACACCCAGACAAAGGTTGACCCTGTGGAGGTGTTTGCCCAGCTGTGTGAGGAGGTGCTGGGTGTCCCTGCCACCCCAGGTATCCTGAGGCTGTTTTTCCAGGCCTGGTCTGGAAAGGCTGGGCTCTTGGGTCAAGGCTGGGCTCTTGGGTCAAGGCTGGGCTCTTGGGTCAAGGCTGGGCGTTCAGGCAGGCTCAGCGGGGACGATTTCTGCTGCCTCCAGGAAAAGCAGGGCTGAAACCATACAAAACCAGCTGGAAAGTTCTTCCCTGCTTCCCCTGGGATTGTGAACGAGCTGACCCAGTGCCTGCTCTGCCACATTTACAGCACAGAGATGGTTTTCCATGCTGTGAGTGGTTTCTGTTAATGCCCTTTCCCTTCCTTTGCCCAAAGGTACAAACATGCCCGCTACGTTTGGCCACTTGGCTGGAGGCTACGATGCCCAGTACTATGGCTACCTCTGGAGTGAAGTGTACTCCATGGATATGTTCCACACACGCTTCAAGCAGGAGGGAATCATGAACTGTAAGGTAGGAAGAACCTTCTGGGCATCCTGGATCCTGGCTGCAGCATCGGTGGGCGGGCAGGAGTCCCACACCTTCCCCCATCTCTCTCCTTGCAGGTGGGCATGGATTATAGGAATTGCATCCTGCATCCTGGTGGTTCCGTGGATGCATCTGACATGTTGAGGAAGTTCCTGGGCCGTGAGCCCAAGCAGGATGCCTTCCTGGCCAGCAAAGGACTGAAGGTGGAGAGCAACTCGCTGCCTTCAGCCTGCTGAGAAACTTCTCCAGCCCTGTTTGAGTCGAGCCAGCTCCTTTCCCTACGTCCCAGTCCTCGAGCCAAGTGATTCCCGGTTCTTCTGTCACCAAACACACCCTGGGCCAACTCCCCACCTGGAGCTGTTCCTCCAGGATCCTGCTCCGAGCTCACCCTGGGCTTCAGGAGCCTCGTTCAGCCCTGCTCTGTGGTGACAGCTCTTCCAGGGGGTTGGAATTGTCTTTGTCACCTCCTCACCAGGGACCTGCTGGTCCCCCACACGAATTGGCTGAACTTTGAACCCGATTGCCGCACGAGGGTGAGTTTTGGCCTCGTTTATAGCCAGGGAGGAGGGTGAGAGGAGTTGCCACACTTGAATCATTGTTTTAAGATCCCTTCTTTTTGAGAAATGAGACTTCCCAAGGAGATTTCCCACCAGGCCCAGCTTCTTTTGTGCCCTGGGCCTGTTCAGAGCATGAAACAAGCAACCCAAGCAGCTGCACTGGGAGTCATTCTCTTCCCATCTTTGGGCAGCTGGCAGCTGTGGAATAAAGATGGGGAGATCCCAGAGCTTAAAACCCATTGGATTTATTGGAACATCCTACCCTGAGCCCCTCAGATGTCCCTGCCTGGTTGGGAGGGGCCAAGACAGCACAGCCCTGCCTGTACCCCCTAAAACAAGGGGTGTTTGAGCCACTCTCAGGCGTTCTTGGGGGGTTGTGGTTTCCCCCAGGCTGTATTTGAGCTGCTGGGACCCCTCTGAGGGCAGCTGATGCCTTCAGGGCTCGGGTCGGTGCTCTTTGCTGTCACCTCTAAGCCAGGGTGGGACAGAGGGAGGGCTGTGGAAAAAAAAATAACGTGGATAGCTTCAAACACCACGGATGCCAGGGATAAAAATAATCAAGTGGGCTTTGTGCCAGGCCTTGGGCTCTGGGTGCGGCGCCGCGCTGGGGGCCGGCAGGCAGCCCTTTGCCCAGCCTTGGGAGCAGCTGGGCTGTGCCACCAGCCCCCCCCTGGCTCTGTCCCTTGTCCCCAAGAGCCCTAAACCTGCTGCTGGGGTGGGGTGGCTCGGGGTGGCTCTCTGCTTGCCTGGCAGGCACGATGGCAGCTCAGCCGATGGAGCTGCTGAAGGGAAGCGCTGACCTCAAGGGCAAAGACTCATTTAGCGGGGTTTTGCTGTTGTAGGAATTGTGTGAGGGCTGGGAAGGGATTTCAGCACTCAGCGTGCAGGGAGGCCGCTTCCTGGGAAGGAGAGGGGAGCTGGGGGCTGCGCAGAGGAGCCGTGAGCTCCTGCCAGCGTGCAGGGTTTGGAGAGCAGATCTTATTTTCTGGTGTCCCAGCCCTGCTCCAGCCTCCCTCACTCTGCCTGAGGGCTCTGGGGTCGGTCCTGGGAGCTTTTCTGTGATCTGAGGAGGTGGGAGGGGGTCGGTGAGAGGCTGAGCACCCACCACCCTGGCCAGGACTGCACCCAGGAGCTTTTCCCCCTCCCCAGGGTCTCCCAGCTCCCTCCTTCCCTCCCTGGCTGCGCTGTTCCCTTTCCCTCTCCCCTCTGGGCTGCGTCACCCAAACAGCTCTGAATTCCATCCCCGCAGCCAGAGATAAGAACGTTGGAAGAAACCTCAGCCCAAGTGCAGACAAAGTCATTGCTGTCACCTCCCTCCCCCCAAACCCCCCTGGTGTCACCGGAAGGCTGGTGACACCCCTGTCACCAATCCCCTCCTGCACTGATGGGTCCGTAAGCTGCGAAGTGGCTCCTTGGTGCTTGCTGGGGCCACACTGAGCATCTTGTCTTTGTCCCCACCCTCTGTTTTTAGGCACAGGTGGGTGTCCCATGTCCCCACCCCGTGTGCCAGCGGGGCTGGGTGCTCTCCAGTTGATGCTGTGGGTGTTTTTGGTGTCATGTTTTACTCAGCTTTCAGGGTTTTCTTGCAGATCTTCTCTCGAGGGTGGGAGAACTGAAGTTGAACAGGGAAACCATGCACTTCCCTCCCTCCTTCCCAAGCCACACATAACTGTCCCTCTCTCCAGTAACCAAGGGGGGACCTGATGCCACTCCAAGTGCCGATGGCGGGGAGCGACACTGGGCTCCTTGGAGCTGCATCTTCTCCCCCCAGCACCTCATTGTCCCCAGGCTGGTTGGGAAGAGAAAAATCCTTTTGGGGTTTGGGTTTTTTCTTTCCTGTTCATCTTTCCAAGGGCAAACTGCTCCATTTGTAATGGTCACCTCCCACCCTGCTTGTTTCAGTGACTGGATTTTAGACGGTTCCTTAGCACTAATAAAGGTTTTTCCGAAGCGGATGTTCGCGTGGCTCAGGTCCTGCCGAGGAAGCTGCTCCTTGGCCGAGGGGAGTTGGATGCTGTCTGGTGGAGCAGGGAGGTGGTTCCCAGTGCTCCCAGCACAGCCAACCCCTCCCCAGTGCCGTTGCAGCCCCCCGCAGCAGCTGGCACACGGGGCTCTGTCCCACGAAGATGGGTACCGAGCGGCAGGCGCGGGGTGGCAGCGCGTCCGGCGTGAAGCCCTGCGGAGCGAGATGTGATGATTCCCCCCACCCCGTTCCTCCGTGTCCATATGGACTTTGTGATTCCCAACACCCCCACCAGACCCCCTCCCCTTCCCCCAAACCTGGGTGAAGAAGCTGTGAGCCAGCACATCCCGCAGGCTGGGCCGTGCCGCGGGCTCCGGTGCCAACAGGCGGGCGATGAGCGCGCGGGCGCGTGGCGAGAGGTGCGGGGACAGCGGGTACCGCGCCGCCCGGATGCGCTGGTACAGCTCCTGCCGCTCAGCCCCCTCGAATGGGGGGCTGCCCGTCAGCACCCTGTACCTGGGGGGGGGGGGTGTGTCTGGCTGCTCAGGGGGAGCTGGGAGCACCCCTTCCCCTCCGGCCGTCCCTCCAGGTCCCCGCTTACGTGGCACAACCCAGCGCCCAGACATCCGAGGGCACCCCGTGTCCCTTGCGGTCCAGCACCTCCGGAGCCAGGTAGCTGGGGGTTCCGCACAGCGCCCTGGGGAGAGGAGCAGGATGAGCCCCAGCCTGGCAGCACCCCTGGCGGTGCTGCCACCACGCTCACCCCCAGCGCCGGCCGGCCGGTGCCTCCTGCCTCGCCAGGCCCAGGTCCCCGATCTTCACCTCCATCTTCTCAGTCACCAAGAAGTTACCTGTGGAGGGAGATGAGCCAGAGCGGGGTTCCCCCTCCTGCCACCCCAACTCTGCCCCACGCACTCAGCTTGAGGTCCCGGTGGACAATTCCTTGGCCGTGGAGGTAGCGCAGCCCCGAGATGATCTGCCGTAGGTAGTAGCGCACCTCTGGCTCCGTCAGCCTCCCCCGGACCCTCAGGATGTCAGCGAGGGACTGGGAATGGAACGAAGCACCAATTTGGGACCTGGCAAAGCCCTGGCACAGGGGTGCTCGGTTTTGGGGTGCTGGCTCACCCTCCGGCTGCAGAGCTCCAGCAGCAGGTAGAGGTGGCTGCGGTCGGTGAAGTGCAGGTGGAGGTGGACGATGTGGCGGTGGCGCAGGCGGCTCTGCAGCTCCTGCTCCTGCTTCACCTGCATCGGGGTGAGCCCCACAGCACCCCAAGGGGACCCCCCCTGGATCCAGGGACCCCCCTCCCCAGCACGCACCCATGAGGAGACGAGGATCAGAAACCTCTGGATTTGGGGATGCCCAGCATGCACACATGGGATGGGACCCCCCTTGCCCCCCCAGTGGACCCTCTGGATCTGGGGACAGGGATGAGACTTCCCCGAGGGAACCCTCCAGATCTGGGGAACCCCTAGGGAAAGGGGAATGGGACCCCTGCCCTGGGAACCCTCTGGATCCAGGGACCCCAGTGCACACCCATGGGGAGAGAGGGATGGGAGCCCCTCCAAGGAACCCCTCTGGATTTGGGACCCCCAGCACACACAGGTGGATAGATGGGGATGGGATTTCCCCCAGGAGACCCTCTGGATCTGGGGACCCCCAGCATGCACCCGCAGGGAGATGGGGTTGTGAGCCCCCGCAGGAAAGGAGGGAGAATGGATCAGGGCAGAGCTGTGGGGTCCCCATGGACATCTGTGTCCCCCAGACTCACCCTCTCCCCGACGCCCACCGCTGCGAGCCGGGCCCGTGAGATGACCTTGGCCGCGTAGACCCTGCCGGTGGCCACCTCGGTGAGCTGGAAGCAGCGCCCAAAGGCACCCTGCGAGGACAATCCCTTGGGAATGAGCAGCCCAGCACCCCGGTGTGAGCTGAGGGGCAAGAGACCACAGCAGAAGGAGGTTCCAGATGTTGGGGTGCCCACCTGCCCCCATTCCCAGGTCCAAGGAGCTCAGGACCCAACTGCCACTTGCCGCAGGCACCCGCTCTGCTCTGGCTCCCTCCCAGCATCTCCTGCTGCCTCGATTTTCCCTTCCCCAGATGGGATGGGGTGGGTGCCCCTCGGAGCAGGACACCTCGAGGACCCCCTGCAACTCCTTGGGGTGCAGTTGGGTGATGATTCCGGGGTGCCCAGTAGGGAGGGGGCGCTGACTGGGGTCAGAGGGTGTCTAGGGGTGCAGGATGGGGGGGATTCACCTCTCCCAGGAGCTGTCCCCTCTTGTAGAGCATCCCGCTCCCCTCATCCTTGAGGTAGCACCCAGGAACCTCATCCTTCTTGCATCCCTGGACCATCCTGTCTGGCTCTGCCGCAGGGGCACCCCAAGGGACACCTGCACCCCTGCACCATTAACCCCTTCAGCTCTGGACTGGGAGTGCCTGGGGCTGCAAGGGCGGCATTAACCCCTTCAAATCTGGACCGGGGTGCCTGGGGCTGCAGAGAGCAACCCCAAAGCCCCCCCCTCAGCAGCTCCCACTGCATCCACCAAGCAGGGACCCCCTGTGGGATAACTCCTCCCCTACTCTGGGATGCTCAGCACCAGGGGGTACCAGAGGGTCCTGAATCAGGATGAAACAGGGTGAGGCGGGTCCTGTTTGATACTTCTTTTCAACTGGGGCTGGGGGCTGGGGTCCCGGGGGGTCGCCCAGCCCCATTCGCTCTCCGCTCTCCGGGCTCCAAAGGGTTAACTGTCTGCCGGGGAGGGCTGGGCGCACCTTTTGGGTTGGATATTAATAACGCAGCGGGGAGGGACGGGAGACGAAACAGGGCGGGGGGGGGGAAGCCTTGCCCGGCCCCCCCGAAGCTGCGCAGGCGATGCCCGAACGTCCCGGGTCCCCAAAGCCACCACCGGGACGGAGCCACCAGGACGCTTCATGGCCGGGTGGGGGGGTCAGGGAGGTCCTGTCCCCCCTCGGGGACCCCACGGTGCTGGGTAAGGTCTTAATTTTAGCTTAAACTCTCGCGGACCCCCGAGGAATTCACATCCCGGCCCCAAGATCAGCTCCTCTCCTGTGGGGAAACTGAGGCACGCGGAGCTTGTGCCCCTTTCTGGGCATCATCCACCCCTCGCCGGGGTCTGGAACCTCCGGAGCGATGGCACCGCGACCCCTTCTACCCGCCCTCCCCCTCCGCCCCCAATTCCCTTGCT
>JAUMJL010001632.1:0-37558 GCA_033558185.1 Dromococcyx pavoninus
GGTCGCACCCATCATGGCGGCTCCGCCACACTGGGAATGGCGGCCACACCCATCATGGCGCCCTAACTCATCATGGCGGCCTCACCCATCATGGCGACCTCACCCATCATGGCGGCCACTGCCACACCCATCATGGCGGCCACAGCGAGGCCTCGACGCACAGCCCAAGCCGTGATGGCGGAGCAGCTCCTTTTATTGCGTCACCATCGCCGCTGGGGCCCGAGAAGGGCCCGGAGACCCCATCCCGGGGCACCCAGCGCCGCGTGCCAGGCCGGCGTGTGCCCGCACACGCGCCACCCTCGCCAGGCGCTGCCTGCGTTACGCCGAGCTGGGGGCGACGCGGCCGTCGCTGGGCTCCCTGGGCCCGGCCGCCCACTCCTTCCTCTGGATGGTGCCCGTCTTGCCCTCGCGGAACTGCTGCCGCTCCTCGCGTGGGATCTTCACGGCGTGGTACTGGGGCACGGCCGGCGGCACGCGGCGGGCACGGCGGAAGAAGCCAACCTGCGGGCAGTGGCGCTCAGGGACCGCGGCACCGGCGTGGACAGCGGTGCCAGCGGCCCTCGGCGTTGGCACCACCAACCCTCGGCATGGCCGCCGCTGGCCCCCGCCGTTGGTGCCATCACCTCTTGGCATCGGTGCCATTTTCCCTTGACTGGCATCGGCACCGCCTGGCTTTGGCACCATCACCCCTTGGCATTGGCACTTCCAGCCCTTGGTGCTCGCCCGGAACGTCACCATGGGGGCACGCGCTTGGCACCAGCCCCACACGGCTGGGGTGGCAATGGGGGGCACGGCTGGCACAGCACGGCTGGGGTGGCACGGAGTAGTGTGGCATGGCATGGGGTGACACGGCCTGGCACGGGGTGGCACAGCTGTGTTGGCACAGCCTAGCACGGGGTGGCAAAGCCTGGCACAGGTTGGCACAGCTGTGGTGGCACAGCCTGGCACAGGGTGGCACAGCCTGGCACGGGGTCATACAGCTGTATTGGCAGAGCTGTGGTGGCACAGCCTGGCACGAGGTGGCACAGCTGTGCTGGCACACCCTGGCACAGGGTGGCACAGCCTGGCACGGGATGGCACAGCTGTAGTGGCACAGCCTGGCACGGGGTGGCAAAGCCTGGCACAGGTTGGCACAGCTGTGGTGGCACAGCCAGGCACGGGGTGGCAAAGCCTGGCACGGGGTGGCACAGCTGGGGTGGCACAGCCTGGCACAGGGTGGCACAGCCTGGCACGGGATGGAACAGCTGTAGTGGCACAGCCAGGCACAGGGTGGCAAAGCCTGGCACAGGTTGGCACAGCTGTGGTGGCACAGCCTGGCAAGGGGTGGCACCGCCAGGCAAGAAATGGCACAGCCTGGCACAGGGTGGCACAGCCTGGCACGGGATGGCACAGCTGTGTTGGCACAGCCAGGCACGGGGTGGCAAAGCCTGGCACGGGGTGGCACAGCTGGGGTGGCACAGCCTGGCACGGGGGTGGCAAAACCTGGCACAGGTTGGAACAGCTGTGGTGGCACAGCCTGGCACAGGGTGGCACAGCCTGGCACGGGGTGGCACGAGGTGGCACAGCCTGGCATGGGGTGGCAAAGCCTGGCACGGGGTGGCACAGCTGTGGTGGCACAGGGTGGCACAGCCTGGCACGGGGTGGCACAGCCAGGCAAGAAATGGCACAGCCTGGCACAGGGTGGCACAGCCTGGCACGGGGTGGCAAAGCCTGGCACAGGTTGGCACAGCTGTGGTGGCACAGCCTGACATGGTGTGGCACAGTCAGGCAAGAAATGGCCCAGCCTGGCACAGGGTGGCACGGGGTGGCACAGCTGTGGTGGCACAGCCAGGCACGGGGTGGCAAAGCCTGGCACAGGTTGGCACAGCTGTGGTGGCACAGCCTGGCACAGGGTGGTACAGCCTGACATGGGGTGGCACGAGGTGGCACAGCCTGGCACGGGGTGGCACAGCTGTGGTGGCACAGCCTGGCAAGGGGTGGCACAGCCAGGCAAGAAATGGCACATCCTGGCACAGGGAGGCACGGGGTGGCACAGCCTGGCACGGGGTGGCACAGCCTGGCACAGGTTGGCACAGCTGTGGTGGCACAGCCTGACATGGTGTGGCACAGTCAGGCAAGAAATGGCCCAGCCTGGCACAGGGTGGCACGGGGTGGCACAGCTGTGGTGGCACAGCCTGGCACAGTGTGGCACAGCCAGGCAAGAAATAGCACACAGCCTGGCAAAGGATGGCACAGCTGTACTGGCACATCCTGGCACAGGGTGGCACAGCTGTGGTGGCACAACCTGGCACGGGGTGGCACAACCAGGCAAGAAATGGCACAGCCTGGCACAGGGTGGCACGGCGTGGCACAGCCTGGCACGAGGTGGCACAGCCTGGCATGGGGTGGCACAGCCTGGCACAAGGTGGCACAGCCTGGCATGGGGTGGCACGAGGTGGCACAGCCTGGCATGGGGTGGCACAGCCTGGCACGAGGTGGCACAGCTGTGGTGGCACGGGGTGGCACAGCCTGGCACGGGATCATACAGCTGTACTGGCACAGGTTGGTACAGCTGTGGTGGCACACCCTGGCACAGGGTGGCACAGCCTGGCACGGGATGGCACAGCTGTACTGGCACATCCTGGCACAGGGTGGCACAGCTGTGGTGGCACAGCCTGGCACGGGGTAGCACAGCCAGGCAAGAAATGGCACAGCCTGGCACAGGGTGGCACGGCGTGGCACAGCCTGGCACGAGGTGGCACAGCCTGGCATGGGGTGGCACAGCCTGGCATGGGGTGGCACGAGGTGGCACAGCCTGGCATGGGGTGGCACAGCCTGGCACGAGGTGGCACAGCCTGGCACGGGGTGGCACAGCCTGGCATGGGGTGGCACAGCCTGGCACGGGGTGGCACAACCAGGCAAGAAATGGCACAGCCTGGCACAGGGTGGCACGGCGTGGCACAGCCTGGCACGAGGTGGCACAGCCTGGCATGGGGTGGCACGGTGTGGCACAGCCTGGCACAGGGTGGCACAGCTGTGGTGGCACAGCCTGGCACGGGGTGGCACAGCCTGGCACACCCCACCCCACGACTGTGCTGGCACCGGCCCATCGTGTCCCCGTGCCCCAGGGGTTGGCACACCTCACCACAACCCCCTCCCCCAGGTGCCAAACACCCCCAGTGCCAATTCCCCCCCCCGCTGCCAGCTCCCTCCTGGTGCCAACGCCCCCCCCCGGTGCCAACCAAGCCCCCCCCTCACCTTCCAGAGGATGGCAACGAGCAGGGCGAGCACGAGGGCACCGGCGAGCGCTGCCAACACGATGACCCACCAGGGCACGGTGCCCGCCACGGCCGCGCCAGGGTCCAGGTAGATGGAGACAGAGATCTGGAGGAGGGCACAGGGTGGGCAAGGGGTGGGGGGAGAGTTTGGGGGGCACAGGGTGGGCAAGGGGGGGCTTTGGGTGGCACAAGACGTGGGTTTGGAGGGCACAGGGGGCACGGGGAGTGTAGGGGGTGGGTCTGGGGGGCACTGGAGTGGGTTTGGGGGGCACAGGGGATATAGGGGGTGGGTCCAGGGGGCACAGGGGGCACAGGAAGAGGGTTTGGGGGGCACAGGGCTGAGTTTGGGGGGCACAGGGGGCACAAGAGGCACAGGGGGTGGATTTGGGGGGCACAGGGGGTTGGTTTGGGGGGCACAGGGGGCACAGGGTGGGCAAGGGGGGGCTTTGGGTGGCACAAGACGTGGGTTTGGAGGGCACAGGGAGTATAGGGGGTGGGTCTGGGGGGCACTGCAGTGGGTTTGGGGGGCACAGGGGGTATAGGGGGTGGGTCCAGGGGTCACAGGGCTGGGTTGGGGGGGGCACAGGTGGCACAGAGAGTTGGGTTTGGGGGGCACAGGGGGCACAAGAGGCACAGGGGGTGGATTTGGGGGGCACAGGGGGTTGGTTTGGGGGGCACAGGGTGGGCAAGGGGGGGCTTTGGGTGACACAAGATGTGGGTTTGGAGGTCAAAGGGGGCACAGGGGGTATAGGGGGTGGGTCTGGGGGGCACAGGGGGCGCAGGAAGAGGGTTTGGGGGGCACTGGGGTGGATTTGGGGGGCACAGGGGGTGGGTTTGGGGGGCACAGGGGGTGCCCAGGGGGTGCCCAACCTGCGTGGCCGCGTCCTTCAGGACCAGGTTCTTGATGGAGGAGGTGACGGTGACGCTGGCACCGACCAAGAGCTCCACGGAGGGGACAGCCAGGAACTCCTGCGGGTGGCACCGGGGGGGTCCCATCCTGTCCCCAAGGGGTCCCCCATCCTGCCCCCAAGTTGGGGTCCTGTGCCCAGTTTGGGGTCTCCATCCGGTGCCCAGGTTGGGGGTCCAATCTTGTCCCAATTTAGGGTCCCCATCCTGTCCCCAAGGGGTCCCATCCTGTCCCCAGGTGCCCTTCCTGTCCCCAAGTTGGGGGTCCTGTGCCCAGTTTGGGGTCTCCATCCGGTGCCCAGGTTGGGGGTCTCATCCTGTCCCAGTTGGGGTTCTGTCCCCACTTTAGGGTCCCCATCCTGCCCGAGGTGGGGGTCCCATCCTTTGCCCAAGTTGGGGGGGTCCCATCCTGTCCCCAGGCTGGGGTCCTGTGCCAAGTTTGGGGTCTTCATCCGGTGCCCAGGTTGGGGGTCCCATCCTGTCCCAATTTAGGGTCCCATCCTGCCCCAATTTGGGGTCCCCATCCTGTCCCCAAGGGGTCCCATCCTCTCCCAAGCTGGGGATCCCATCCTGTCCCCAAGTTGGCGGTCCTGTTCCTAATGGGTCCCATCCTGTTCCTAAGGGGTCCCATCCTGACCCGGTTTGGGGTCCCATCCTTCTCCACGTGGAGTCCCATCCTGTCCCAAACTGGGGTCCTGTGCGCAGTTTGGGGTCCCCATCCCGTCCCCAAGGGGTCCCATCCTGTCCCAAGCTGGGGGTCCCATCGCGCCCCAAGTTGGGGTCCTGTTCCCAAGGGGTCCCATCCTGTCCCCAAGGGGTCCCATCCTTCTCCAGGTGAGGTCCCCATCCTGTCCTAGGGTCCTGTGCCCACTTTGGGGTCTCCATCCGGTGCCCAGGCTGGGGAGGGGGGGGGTGTGGGGGTCCCATCCTGCCCTCGGGTGGTCCTCAGCCCTCACCTCCAGGAAGGTGCTGTTCCAGAGGCGCCCGCGGGCGCTGAGCCGGGCGCTGCGCTCGAAGCTGGGCAGGGGGCAGCGGAAGGGCAGGCAGCGGGCGGTGCCCCGGGCACAGTCCTGGGGGGGGGGGGGGGCACAAAGGGGGTGGGGGGCACCCCGGGGGCACCCCAGGGGCACCCCTGGCACAGGGGGACCCCAGGAGAAGGGACGCCCCTGGCACAAGGGGGACCCCAGGAATGGGGGCACCCCGAGAGTGGGGGGGCGCTGGCACAGGGGGACCCCAAGAATAGGGGCACCCCAAGAGTGGGGGGGGCGCTGGCACAGGGGGACCCCAAGAATAGGGGCACCCCGAGAGTGGGGGCACCCCAGGGGCACCCCTGGCACAGGGGCACCCTAGGAATAGGGGCACCCCGAGAGTGAGGGCACCCCTGGCACTGGGGACCCCAGGAATAGGGGCACCCCAAGAGTGGGGGGGCGATGGCAAAGGGGGATCCCAGGAATAGGGGTAACCCCAAGAGTAGGGGCACCCCAGGGGCACCCCTGGCACAAGGGCACCCCAGGAACAGGGGCACCCCGAGAGTGGGGGCACCCCAGGGGCACCCCTGGCACAGGGGGACCCCAGGAGAAGGGACGCCCCTGGCACAAGGGGGACCCCAGGAATGGGGGCACCCCGAGAGTGGGGGGGCGCTGGCACAGGGGGACCCCAAGAATAGGGGCACCCCAAGAGTGGGGGGGGCGCTGGCACAGGGGGACCCCAAGAATAGGGGCACCCCGAGAGTGGGGGCACCCCAGGGGCACCCCTGGCACAGGGGCACCCTAGGAATAGGGGCACCCCGAGAGTGAGGGCACCCCTGGCACTGGGGACCCCAGGAATAGGGGCACCCCAAGAGTGGGGGGGGCGATGGCAAAGGGGGATCCCAGGAATAGGGGTAACCCCAAGAGTAGGGGCACCCCAGGGGAACCCCTGGCACAGAGACACCCCAGAAATGGGGCACCCCGAGAGTGAGGGCACCCCTGGCACGGGGGACCCCAGGAATGGGGCACCCCAAGAGTGGGGGGGGGCTCCCCAGGAGTGGGGGCACCCCAAGTCTGAGGGCATCCCTGGCACAGGGGGCACCCCAGGGGTGGGGGCAGCCCCTCACCAGCGTGACGTTCCTCTTCCTCCTCTCCGTGGGTGCTGGCACCAACCAGGACCCTGGCGTGGGCACCTCGGGGTCCGTCTGTCCTGGCGGCTCCTGGAGGGGAGGGTGGGCACGGAGAGGAGGGTGGGCATGAAGGGGGTGGGCATGGAGAGGAGGGTGGGCATGGAGAGGGGGTGGGCATGAAGGGGGAGCATGGAGAGGAGGGTGGGAATGAAGGGGGGGGCATGGAGAGGGGGTGGGCATGAAGGGGGAGCATGGAGAGGAGGGTGGGCATGGAGAGGGGGTGGGCATGAAGGGGGGGCATGGAGAGGAGGGTGGGCATGGAGAGGGGGTGGGCATGAAGGGGGGGCATGGAGAGGAGGGTGGGCATGGAGAGGGGGTGGGCATGGAGAAGGGGTGGGCATGGAGAGGGGATGGGCATGGAGAGGGGGTGGGCATGAAGGGGGAGCATGGAGAGGAGGGTGGGCATGGAGAGGGGGTGGGCATGGAGAAGGGGTGGGCATGGAGAGGGGATGGGCATGGAGAGGGGGTGGGCATGAAGGGGGAGCATGGAGAGGAGGGTGGGCATGGAGAGGGGGTGGGCATGGAGAAGGGGTGGGCATGGAGAGGGGATGGGCATGGAGAGGGGGTGGGCATGAAGGGGGAGCATGGAGAGGAGGGTGGGCATGGAGAGGGGGTGGGCATGGAGAAGGGGTGGGCATGGAGAGAGGGTGGGCATGAAGGGGGGGGAGCATGGAGAGGAGGGTGGGCATGGAGGGGGGGGCATGAAGAGAGGGGCATGAAGGGGTGGGCATGAAGGGGGGGTGGGCATGGAGAGAGGGTGGGCATGAAGGGGGGGGGAGCATGGAGAGGAGGGTGGGCATGGAGGGGGGGGCATGAAGGGGGGGTAGGCATGGAGGAGGGGCCAAAGCGGGGGTGGGCATGAGGGGGTTGGCATGGAGAGGAGGGTGGGGATGGACAGGGGGGTGATGGGCACGGTGTGTCACAGCCCACCCCCCCCCCCGTGCCCCCCCCCCCCCCCGGCCGTACCAGTGCCAGGCGCAGGGGGTTGGCGGGGGGGCTGCAGGGTGCCCGCTGCCCCGTGCCCGCCTCCAGCTCCAGGCTGAGGGGGTAGAGCAGCCACTTCCCATTGGGGAGCTCGAGGGGCCAGAGCAGCGTCAGGAAGGCTGAGCCCAGAGTCCTCAATGAGGGGCCCCGGTGGGCGACCTGGGGGCATCGGGGGGCATCGGTGACATTGTTGGCATCGGTGACATCGGCATCAGTGGGATTGGTTGCATTGGTGGCATTGGTGGCACCGGTGGAACCAGTGGTATTGGTGGCATCAGTGGCATTGGTGGCACAGGTGGCATTGGGGGCATCAGTGGAACCAGTGATATTAGTGGCATCAGTGGCATCGGTGACATCGGTGGCATTGGTGACATTGGCATCGGTGGCATTGGTGGAATCAGTGGCATTGATCACATTGGTGGCATCAGTGGCATTGGTGACATTGATGACATTGGTGACATCGGCATCAGTGGCATTGATGGCATTGATGGCATTGGTGGCATCAGTGGCATTGGTGACATCGGCATCAGTGGCATTGGTGACATTGGTGGCATAAATGGCATTGGTGGCATTGGTGGCATTGGTGACATTGGTGGCATCAATGGCATCGGTGGCATTGGTGACATTGTTGGCATTGGTGACATCAGAATCAGTGGCATCGGTGGCATTGGTGACATTGGTGGCATCAATGGCATCAGTGGCATCGGTGACATTGGTGGCATCAATGGCATTGGTGGCATTGGTGGCATCGGTGGCATTGGTGACATTGGTGACATCGGCATCAGTGGCATCGGTGGCATTGATGGTATTGGTGGCATCGATGGCATCGGTGACATCCGTGACATCGGTGGTACCGGTGACATTGGTGACATCAGTGAGGGTGGCACGGGTGCCCCCCTCACCCATTCTCACGGGTTGGCCATCCCTGTGCCCCCCCCCCCCTCCCCCTCGCCCCCCAGCCCCGCATCCCTCGGGATGCCCGGTGCCCCCCCCCCCCGGGTACCACTCACCGTCACCTCGAAGCTCACGGCGCTGCCCACCTGGCTCTCGCGCCTCATGGCGCTCTCCCCCCGCACCACCCCCCCGAAGAAGAGCTGGGGGGGCACTGCCACCCTGGGTGGGTAAGAATTGGGGGTCAGGGTGGTTTTTGGGTGGTGGGGTGGGGGGGTCAGGACCCCCTTTTGCCAACTCACCCCGTCACGGAGATGGGCAACTCGAAGACCACGCGGGCACGAGCGACCACGGGCTGCAACCCTGGCTGTTCGCTGATCCTGGTGGGTGATGGGAGAGGGAGAGGGGGGGGGGTCGGGGTGGGGGGGCATCACCCCAAATCCCCCCCCCCAAAAAAAATTCCCCTCCCCCATGCACAGGGTGGGGGGGCCTCAAAATAAAGCGCCCCTCCCCCCACTCATGGCTTACGTGGACAGTGCCAGCTCCACCGCCAGATCCGTGGTCTGGATGGTGACCCCGAGGGTGCTGAGGATGAGGAAGAAGCGCACCTGGAGCGGGGGGGGGGGAGGGCAGGGGGTGAGGGGGGGGGGACGGGACCCCCTTTCCCCCCCCCTCTAGGTTAAAGAAGGGGGAGGTGGGCACTGGGGAGGGAGCTGTGCCCACCTGGGCGCCGCGTTTCATGGGGTTGCCCAACTCGCACTCCACCTGGGAGCCGTTCGGGTTGGCGAGGCAGAGCAGGGGCCGCTCCTGTGGGCACGGCGTGAGACCCCCACCCAGCCAGCACCCCCAGATAGGACCCCCACCCAGCACCCCCAGACTGCTGCACTCCCGATCTGACCCCACCCGGGCACCCCCAGACTGCTGCACCCTCAATTGGACCCCCACCCAGCACCCCCAGACTGCTGCGCCCCCGATCTGACCCCCCCCGGGCACCCCCAGACTGCTGCACCCCCGATAGGACCCCCCCGGGCACCCCCAGACTGCTGCACCCTCAATTGGACCCCCCCCCGGCACCCCCAGACTGATGCACCCCCGATCTGACCCCCACCCAGCACCCCCAGACTGCTGCGCCCCCGATCTGACCCCCCCGGCACCCCCAGGCTGCAGCACTCCCGATCGGACCCTCACCCAGCACCCCCAGACTGCTGCGCCCCCGATCTGACCCCCCCGGGCACCCCCAGACTGCTGCACCCTCAATTGGACCCCCCCCCCGGCACCCCCAGACTGATGCACCCCCGATCTGACCCCCACCCAGCACCCCCAGACTGCTGCGCCCCCGATCTGAACCCCCCCCGGCACCCCCAGACTGCTGCACCCCGCGATCTGACCCTCCCCGGGCACCCCCAGACTGCTGCACCCTCAATTGGACCCCCCCCCCGGCACCCCCAGACTGATGCACCCCCGATCTGACCCCCACCCAGCACCCCCAGACTGCTGCGCCCCCGATCTGACCCCCCCGGGCACCCCCAGACTGCTGCACCCCCGATCGGACCCCCTCCGGGCACCCCCAGGACCACCCCCACCCCTCTCCCCCCTCCGGTGCCCCCCGCACCGCTGCACCAGGACCACTCCCACCCCTCTGTCCCCAGCACCCCCAGAACCATCCCCGCCCCTCCAGCACCCTCATGACCGTCCCCACCCCTCTGCCCACCCCCCGGTGCCCCCCGCACCGCTGCCCCAGGACCATCCCCACCCCTCTGCCCCCAGCACCCCCAGGACCACCTCTGTCCTTCCAGCACCCTCAGGATCGTCCCCACCCCTCTGCCCACTCCCCGGTGCCCCCCGCACCGCTGCCCCAGGACCATCACCACCCCTCTCTCCCCCCACCCCCCAGTGCCACCCGCCCCTCTGCCCCCAGCACGCCCAGGACCACCTCTGTCCTTCCAGCACCCCCAGGACCGTCCCCACCCCTCTGCCCACCCCCCGGTGCCCCCCGCACCGCTGCCCCGCGCCCGTCGAAGGGGCGCACGGCGGAGTAGAGCAGCTCGGGTGGGAAGGAGGCGCTGAGCAGGGCCTCGTGGGCATCGTCCCCGTCCCGCTGCGGCGCTGCGGGGTCCGAGGGCAGGTTGGTCACCTGGACCTCCAGGGCCACCTCCTTCTGGTCGCTGATGGCGAAGACGGCGGTGCCATCCTCGCCCCTTGGGAACGGAGACACCGTGAGGTCCCCCCCTCCCTCCTCAATCCGCCGGGGGTGTCCCCAAAGATCCCGCGGGGTGCGGAGGGGATCCCGCACCCCCTCACCTGGGCAGGGGCTGGAACTCGGCGTCCCCAAGGCGGGAGCAGAACTGGAAGCTCAGCTGGAGGTTGCTCTGACAGATCTTGTCGTCACCACAGCCCTGCTTCAGGAATTGTACCTGGGGGGGGGGACACGGGGGGACATCGGGGACATGGGGGGATGTGAGGGGACACGGGGGACACGGGGGGACACGAGGGGGACACGGGGGACATCGGGGACATGAGGGGACACGAGGGGACACGGGGGACACGGGGAGACACGAGGGGGACACGGGGGACATCGGGGACATGAGGGGACACGAGGGGACACGGGGGACATGGGGGACATGGGGGGATGTGAGGGGACACGGGGGGACATCGGGGACATGGGGGGATGTGAGGGGACACGGGGGGACATGGGGGACATGGGGGGACATGAGGGGACACGGGGGGACATCGGGGACATGGGGGGATGTGAGGGGACACGGGGGGACATGGAGGACACGGGGGGACACGGGGGGACATCGGGGACATGGGGGGACGTGAGGGGACACGGGGGACACGGGGGGACACGGGGGACACGGGGGGACATGAGGGGACACGGGCGGGCATGGTGGACATGGGGGGACGTGGGGAGACACGGGGGACACGGGGGGACACGAGGGGGACACAGGGGAACATCGGGGACATGAGGGGACGTGAGGGGACACGGGGGGACATCGGGGACATGGGGGGATGTGAGGGGACACGGGGGACATGAGGGGACACGGGGGGACATGGGGGACATGGGGGGACATGAGGGGACACGGGGGGACATCGGGGACATGGGGGGATGTGAGGGGACACGGGGGGACATGGAGGACACGGGGGGACACGGGGGGACATCGGGGACATGGGGGGGATGTGAGGGGACACGGGGGACACGGGGGGACACGAGGGGGACACGGGGGACATCGGGGACATGAGGGGACACGAGGGGACACGGGGGACACGGGGAGACACGAGGGGGACACGGGGGACATCGGGGACATGAGGGGACACGAGGGGACACGGGGGACATGGGGGACATGGGGGGATGTGAGGGGACACGGGGGGACATCGGGGACATGGGGGGATGTGAGGGGACACGGGGGGACATGAGGGGACACGGGGGGACATGGGGGACATGGGGGGACATGAGGGGACACGGGGGGACATCGGGGACATGGGGGGATGTGAGGGGACACGGGGGGACATGGAGGACACGGGGGGACACGGGGGGACATCGGGGACATGGGGGGACGTGAGGGGACACGGGGGACACGGGGGGACACGGGGGACACGGGGGGACATGAGGGGACACGGGCGGGCATGGTGGACATGGGGGGACGTGGGGAGACACGGGGGACACGGGGGGACACGAGGGGGACACAGGGGAACATCGGGGACATGAGGGGACGTGAGGGGACACGGGGGGACATCGGGGACATGGGGGGATGTGAGGGGACACGGGGGACATGAGGGGACACGGGGGGACATGGGGGACATGGGGGGACATGAGGGGACACGGGGGGACATCGGGGACATGGGGGGATGTGAGGGGACACGGGGGGACATGGAGGACACGGGGGGACACGGGGGGACATCGGGGACATGGGGGGGATGTGAGGGGTCACGGGGGACACGGGGGGACACGGGTGGGCATGGTGGACATGGGGGGACGTGGGGAGACACGGGGGACACGGGGGGACACGAGGGGGACACGGGGGACATCGGGGACATGAGGGGACATGAGGGGACACGGGGGGACATCGGGGACATGGGGGGATGTGAGGGGACACGGGGGGACATGAGGGGGACACGGGGGACACGGGGGGACACGGGGGGACATCGGGGACATGGGGGGATGTGAGGGGACACGGGTGAACATTGGGACACGAGGGGGACACGGGGGACACGAGGGGACACGGGGCTCATGGGGGGATATGGGGACACGGGGGGACGTGGAGGGACACGCCATGGGGTCCCACCTCGGTGCGGTGGCTGCTGGGCTGCTGGGGGCTGAGCACGGGGGTCAGGGGGGGCAGCGGGGCCCCCCGACCCCTCCGCGCAGCCCCCCGGCTCTGCCGCCCCGCATCGGCTCCCCGGATGCCGTAGGCGAGGGTGACGGCGATGGGGCGCAGCTTGTCACGGATGTCATCCTGCGGGAGAGAGAGCCTGGGGACACGGGGGGGGACAGGGATGGGGACGGAGACTGGGATGGGGATTGGAGGTGGTGACAAGGGCGGGGGTGGGGACAGGGATGGGATGAAGGTGGGGACAGGGATGAGGATGTGGAGGAGGACAGGGACAGGGACGGGATGAAGATGGGGACGGGACTGGGGACAGGGATGGGATGAAGATGGGGATGGAGATGGGAACAGGGATGAGGAGGGAACGGGGGTGGGGACAGGGATGGGGAGAAAATGAAGATGGGGATGGAAATGGGGACAGGGATAGGATGGGGATGGAGACAGGGACAGGGGTGGGAAGGAAATGAAGATGGGGACAGGGATGGGATGAAGATGGGGACTGGAGACAAGGATGGGGATGGGGACAAGGACAGGGCTGGGGAGGGTGTGAGGATGGATATGGGATAAGGATGGAGATGGAGATGGGGATGGGATGGGGTGGGATGGGGTGGGGTGGGGTGGGGTGGAGGTGGAGATGGAATGGGATGGGTATGGGATGGTGATGGAGATGGTGGAGGTGGAGGTGGAGGTGGAAATGGAGGTGGGGATGGGATGGGATGGGATGGGATGGGATGGGATGGGATGGGATGGGATGGGATGGGATGGGATGGAGATGGAGATGGGGATGGGGATGGAGATGGGGATGGGGATGGGGATGGGGATGGGGATGGGGATGGGGATGGGGATGGGATGGAGGTGGAGGTGGAGGTGGAGGTGGAGATGGGATGTGATGGAGATGGAGATGGGGATGGGGATGGGATGAAGATGGATGTGGGGATGGGATGGGATGGAGATGGAGATGGGGATAGGATGGAGATGGAGGTGGATGGGGATGGGGATGGGATGAAGATGGAGGTGGGGATGGGATGGGATGGAGATGGAGATGGGGATAGGATGGAGGTGGAGGTGGATGGGGATGAAGATGGGGATGGGGATGGGGATGGAGATGGGGAAGGAGATGGAGATGGAGGTGGTGATGGAGGTGGAGGTGGAGATGGAGGTGGAGACCGGGACAGGGGGAGGGACGGGGACCCACGTGGAGCTGGAAGGTGGCGCTGGCGCAGGCTCGCGCGTGCTGCCGCGGCAGTTCCACGACGCTGGAGAACTGGTGCTCGGGGTCCGAGGGGCGGCGGGCGGGGAAGGACACGCGGGGCGAGTGACCCAACCGCCGGCGCTCGGTGTCTGCGTCCAACAGGAACTCCAGCACTGGGGAGGGGACGGGGATGGGTGCCGTGGTGGGAGGGTCCCAGCCTGGGGGTGCGTCCTGTCCCCCACCCCCTGCAGCCGTCCCCACGCTCACCCAGCCGGGGGTTGTAACTGGCTGGACTGGCCGTGTAGCTGAAGCACACTTCGACATCCACGCTGTGGGGACACGGGGTGACAATTTGGGGTCCCATCCTCAGCACTGAGACCATTTTGGGGGGGGGGGCGTGGTAATGGAAAGAAGGGAACCCACCAGACGCCCTCGAGGTACCGGCAGTTGCTCTGCTCCAGGTCTATGGTGGTGGGGAGCAGGGAGACGTTCCTGGAGACGTGGACAACTGGACGGGCTCTGGGGGGGGGGGGGGGAGAGATGGGGGGGTGACAGGATGGGCCCCCCCCAGAGCTCCCCCGAGCGTTGGGCAGAGCCGGCACTTGGCCCCCTGCATGGGACCCCCCTCCCCGGCTGCACCCAGGGGCCATCGGGCCAGGGGGTGTCCTGGAGGGGGGGGGAGAGGAGCCCTGCGAGGGGGCAGGGATGATCAGGGATAGAGGATGGGATGGGGGATGCAGGATTCCCAGGGATGGACGATGGTCAGGTTTGTGGGATTCCCAGGGGCTGGAGAAGCCCGGGAATGAGCAAAGGCCAGGGATGCTCAAGGATCCAGGATTCACAGGGCCGGGGGATGCTCTGGGATGTTCAGGGATGCGGGATTCCCAGGGCTGGGGGATGCTCGGGGATGTTCGGGGATGCAGGATGCCCAGGGCTGGGGGATTCACGGACAGGAAATGCTCAGGGATGTGGGATTCCCAGGGCTGGGGGATGCTCGGGGATGCTCGGGGATGCTCGGGGATGCTCGGGGATGCTCAGGGATACAGGATGCTCAGGACTGGGGGATTCACGGACAGGGAATGCTCAGGGATGCTCAGGGATGTGGGATTCCCAGGGATGGGGGATGTTCTTGGATGCTCATGGATGCTCAGGGAAGTGGGATTCCCAGGGCTGGGGGATGCTCATGGATGCTCATGGATGCAGGATGCTCAGGGATAGGGGATTCCCAGGGGTGGGGGATGCTCGGGGATGCTTAGGGATGTGGGAATCCCAGCGATGTGGGATCTCAGGGCTGGGGGCTGCCAATGGCACCCACTCACCTGTAGAGCACGACGGTGTCGGAGAGGGACCCAACGAGCAGGTCGGGGTACAGGTTCCCATCCACATCCAGCCCCCCCGACAGGGAGTACCCAAAGGCCGTCACCCCCACGCCCTCCCCATCCAGGACCTGGGGGCACAGAGCCCATCACCCTGGGAATGGGGTGGGAGGGGGGTGACGGGGCAGTGCCCCCCTTGTCCCCGCACCCCTCACCTGAGCTGGCTTTGCCACGATGCCCAGGGCGCTACCGTGGTAGATGAAGACTTTGCCAGCACCATCGAAGGGAGCTCCAACGGCCAAGTCTTGGGGAGGGGCAAGAATCATGGGATGGGTTGGGTTGGAAGGACCTCAAAGCCCATCCAGTTCCAGTTCCATGGGCAGGGACACCTCCCACTGGATCAGGGGGCTCAAAGCCCCATCCAACCTGGCCTTGAACACCTCCAGGGATGGGGCAACCACAGCTTCTCTGGGCAACCTGTGCTTCCCCACCCTTAACGTGAAGAATTTCTTCCCAAGAGCAGGATGGGGAGGGCTCAGCCCCCTCCCAGGACCCTCAAACCCACCGCCTCCCCACCCATGGGGGACACGGGGTCCCACCTCACCCTCGAAGCCGTCGTGGTTGAGGTCTCCGGCAGAGCTGAGGGCGATGCCGAACATGGACCCTCGGGTGCCGTTGAGGCGCAGGGGGGTGGCCGCGTCCCAGCGCCCCCCGGCGTTGATGTACACGTAGGCGGCGCCCCCGATCTCCTCCTTGCGCTCGAAAAAGTGGGGGGCACCGACCACCAGGTCCATCCAGCTGGGTGGGGGGCACACACGGGGCGGGGGGGGGGACGGACATGAGGGGGGCTCCGTCACCGCTTTGGCCACGAGATGTCATCGCGGTGCAAGGAGCAGCCGCCTCGGCCCCGCGCAGCCCCTGCCCGCACTTGTGTACGTGGACACGTGTGTTCACACGTGCACACGCATGTACTGCAGCCCTGTACCTGCAGCATCACCCGTGGGCACCTGCACACACGTGTTCCCGTGTGCACATGCATGCACTGCACTCACAGCATCACCCGCGGGCACCTGCACACACGTGTTCCCATGTGCACACGTGTGCACTGCACCTGCAGCATCACCCATGGGCACCGGCACACGCGTGTTCCCGTGTGCATATGTGTGCACTGCACCTGCAGCATCACCCATGGGCACCTGCACATGCGTGTTCCCATGTGCATATGTGTGCACTGCACTCCCAGCACCACCCATGGGCACCTGCACACGCGTGTTCCCGTGTGCACATGCATGCACTGCACTCACAGCATCACCCGTGGGCACCTGCACACGCGTGTTCCCGTGTGCATATGTGTGCACTACACTCCCAGCATCACCCGTGGGCACCTGCACACGCGTGTTGCCGTGTGCACATGTGTGCACTGCACTCACAGCACCACCCGTGGGCACCTGCACATGCGTGTTCCCGTGTGCACGTGTGCACTGCACCTGTAGCACCACCCGTGGGCACCTGCACACGCGTGTTCCCATGTGCATATGTGTGCACTGCACTCACAGCACCACCCGTGGGCATCTGCACACACGTGTTCCCATGTGCACATGTGTGCACTGCACCTGTAGCACCACCCGTGGGCACCTGCACACGCGTGTTCCCGTGTGCACATGTGTGCACTGCACCTGTAGAACCACCCGTGGGCACCTGCACACGCGTGTTCCCGTGTGCACATGTGTGCACTACACTCCCAGCATCACCCGTGGACATCTGCACACACGTATTCCCGTGTGCACGTGTACACTGCACCTGCAGCATCACCCGTGGGCACCTGCACACGTGTGTTCCCGTGTGCACGTGTACACTGCACCTGCAGCATCACCCGTGGGCACCTGCACACGCGTGTTCCCCGTGCATCACCCATGGGTAATGCTGCAGGTTCAGTGCACGCATGTGCACACGGGAACACGCGTGTGCAGGTGCCTATGGATGATGTTGTGGGTGCACTGCATGTGTGTGCACATAGGATCACGCGTGTGCAGGTGCCCATGAGTAATGCAGTGCACGTGTGTGCACACAGGATCACGTGTGTGCAGGTGACCCTGGATGATGCTGCAGGTGCCACACAGGAACACGTGTGCAGGTGCCCGTGGGCGATGCTGTGTTTGCAGTGCACACGTGTGAACACGCGTGTGCAGGTGCCCACGGGCGATTCTGCAGGTGATGAGGTTTGGGGAGGGGGTTCAGGGGGGTGTCCCCCCCCCTCCCCGCCCCCAGACTCACCCATCGCTGTTGAGGTCGAGGACGGCGAGGGCGTAGCCGAAGGCCGAGGTGAGCTGCTGCCCGGGCAGCACGGCCTCGGGCACCAGGCGACTGGCGCTGTCGCGACGCAGGATGACGACGGCGCCCGTGTGGTTGGCACGGGGGGCACCGGTGACGAAGCTCAGCTCCCGCCGCCGCGTCAGCCCCGGGCCCGAGTCCACCGAGAAACCTGCAGGGCCGGGGAGGGGGGGGGGGGGGGGGTTCACGGGGGTCAGTGCCAACCTAGACACACCCCCCTCCCCGCCCCCGCCGGCTGCCCGTCTGTCCGTCCCTCCGTCCGTCCCTCTCTCTGCTCAGCCCTGGGGGTGAAGTCTCTGCTCGTGCCTCAGTTTCCCCTCTCGTGCCTCTGTTTTTCCATTTGTGCCTCAGTTTCCCTTCTTGTGCCTCGGTTTCCCCACTCGTGCCTCAGTTTCCCCTCTTAATTCCCCTCTCGTGGCTCATTTTCCCCTTTTATTTCCCCACTCGTGCCTCAGTTTCCCCACTCCTGTCTCAGTTTCTCCTCTTGTTTCCCCATTCGTGCCTCAGTTTCCCCTCTTGTTTTCCCTCTCGTGCCTCAGTTTCCCCACTCGTGCTTCAGTTTCCCCTCTTGTTTCCCCACTCGTGCCTCAGTTTCCCCACTCGTGCCTCAGTTTCCCCTCTTGTTTCCCCTCTCGTGCCTCAGTTTCCCCACTCGTGCCTCAGTTTCCCCTCTTGTTTCCCCACTCGTGCCTCAGTTTCTTCTCCTTTTTTTTCTCTCGTGCCTCAATTTCCCCACTCGTGCCTCTGTTTCCCCTCTCGTGCCTCAGTTTCCCCACTCGTGCCTCTGTTTCCCCTCTCGTGCCTCAGTTTCCCCTCGTTTCCCCACTCGTGCCTCAGTTTCCCCACTCGTGCCTCAGTTTCCCCTCTCGCTTCCCCACTCGTGCCTCAGCTTCCCCACTCGTGCCTCAGTTTCCCCTCTCGTGCTTCAGTTTCCCCTCTTGTTTCCCCACTCGTGCCTCAGTTTCCCCACTCGTGCCTCACTTTCCTCTCTTGTTTCCCCACTCGTGCCTCAGTTTCCCCTCTCGCTTCCCCTCTCGTGCCTCAGTTTCCCCACTCGTGCCTCAGTTTCCCCTCTTGTTTCCCCTCTCGCTTCCCCACTCGTGCCTCAGTTTCCCCTCTTGTTTCCCCTCTCGTGCCTCAGTTTCCCCACTCGTGCCTCAGTTTCCCCTCTTGTTTCCCCACTCGTGCCTCAGTTTCCCCACTCGTGCCTCAGTTTCCCCACTCGTGCCTCAGTTTCCCCTCTTGTTTCCCCTCTCGTGCCTCAGTTTCCCCTCTTGTTTCCCCTCTCGTTTCCCCACTCGTGCCTCAGTTTCCCCTCTCGTTTCCCCTCTCGTGCCTCAGTTTCCCCTCTTGTTTCCCCACTCGTGCCTCTGTTTCCCCACTCGTGCCTCAGTTTCCCCTCTCGCTTCCCCTCTCGTGCCTCAGTTTCCCCTCTTGTTTCCCCTCTCGTGCCTCTGTTTCCCCACTCGTGCCTCAGTTTCCCCTCTTGTTTCCCCACTCGTGCCTCAGTTTCCCCACTCGTGCCTCAGTTTCCCCTCTTGTTTTCCCTCTCGTGCCTCAGTTTCCCCACTCGTGCCTCAGTTTCCCCTCTTGTTTCCCCTCTCGTGCCTCAGTTTCCCCTCTCGTGCCTCAGTTTCCCCTCTTGTTTCCCCACTCGTGCCTCAGTTTCCCCTCTCGTGCCTCAGTTTCCCCTCTTGTTTCCCCACTCGTGCCTCAGTTTCCCCTCTCGCTTCCCCACTCGTGCCTCAGTTTCCCCACTCGTGCCTCAGTTTCCCCTCTCGTGCCTCAGTTTCCCCTCTTGTTTCCCCTCTCGTGCCTCAGTTTCCCCTCTCGTGCCTCAGTTTCCCCTCTCGTTTCCCCACTCGTGCCTCAGTTTCCCCTCTTGTTTCCCCTCTCGTGCCTCAGTTTCCCCACTCGTGCCTCAGTTTCCCCACTCGTGCCTCAGTTTCCCCTCATTTCCCCTCTCGTGCCTCAGTTTCCCCTCTCGCTTCCCCACTCGTGCCTCAGTTTCCCCTCTCAACACTCCCTGGGCTGCAAGGGGGGACCTGCGGGGGAGTCTCAAGCCCTGGGCCAGTGGAAGCCAAAGGAGGTGCAGAACTTGCCCGAGCGAGCGAGGAACGGCCCCAAATTGCCAGAAGGGAAGATTTTTGGGGTAAAAAGAGATGATTTTGGGGTCAGAGCAGCAAGAGCTGAGCGGAGCCGGACAGAGGCTGGAGAGAGCGGGGGGGGGGGGGGGCGGAAATGGAGCCCCTTCCCCACATGCAGAGGTTGCAGTGCCCACCCTCAAGCCCCCAGCAGGATGCGGCCACTGCCCCCCCCCCCCCCCCCCCCGTGGGAAACGTGCACCCCCCCCCCCCCCCCAATGCAGAAACACCGCACAAAAATGGGTGCGGGGGGGGGTTGTCCCACCAGGCTTTGCGGCTCTGCCCCCCCCCCCCTGCCGCCCACCCCCGCCCCCTCCAGCCTGGTGGGACCCCCCCAGCGCAGCCCTGGCACAGCGAGGGGACACGAGACAGGGAGACGGCGGGGGGGGGGGGCACCCACGCGTGTGCAGGGCTCAGGGGGGCCGCGGGGGGGGCCCAAAGGAGAAGGGGGTGATGCTGAGGGTGCTGCGGTGCTCAGTGCGTGAGTGTGTGCGTGGGGACACACGGGCGGGGGCTCTGCCCACCCACAGACACCCGGGGGGGGGGGGGGGGGGCACCACAGGGAGTGGCTTCGGGGAGGGGGGCACACGGGGATGCCATGGGCACGCGGGGATGGCCGGTGGCACGTGGGATGTCGTGGGCACACGGGGATACTGGCACACGGGATGTCACTGGCACACGGGGATGCTGGTGGCACACAGGATGCCAAGGGCACACGGGGATGCTGGTGGCACACGGAATGCCATGGGCACAAGGAGATGTCACTGGCACACGGGGATGTCACTGGCACACAGGGATGCTGGTGGCACACGGGATGTCACTGGCACAAGGGATGCCACTGGCACATGGGGTTGTCGCTGGCACACGGGATGCTGGTGGCACACGGGGATGTCGCTGGCACACGGGATGTCGCTGGCACACGGGATGCCATGGACACACGGGGATGTCAGTGGCACACGGGGATGTCAGTGGCACACGGGATTTCAGTGGCACACGGGGATGCTGGTGGCACACGGGATGCCATGAACACATGGGGATGTCGCTGGCACACGAGGATGTCACTGGCACATGGGATGTCAGTGGCACACGGAATGCCATGGACACACGGGGATGTCGCTGGCACACGGGGATGCCATGAGCACACGGGGATGTCGCTGGTACATGGGATGCCATGGACACACGAGGATGCTGGTGGCACACGGGATGCCATGGACACACGGGGATGTCAGTGGCACACGAGGATGTCACTGGCACACGGGGATGTCACTGGCACACGGGATGCCATGGACACACGGGGATGTCAGTGGCACACGGGGATGTCACTGGCACACGAGGATGCTGGTGGCACACAGGATGTCACTGGCACACGGGGATGCTGGTGGCACACGGGATGTCACTGGCACACGGGATGTCGCTGGCACACGGGGATGTCACTGGCACACGGGATGCCATGGACACACGGGGATGTCAGTGGCACACGGGGATGTCAGTGGCACACGGGATGTCACTGGCACACGGGATGTCAGTGGCACACGGGATGTCACTGGCACACGGGGATGTCGCTGGCACACGAGGATGTCAGTGGCACACGGGATGTCACTGGCACAGGAGGATGCTGGTGGCACACGGGATGTCACTGGCACAAGGGATGTCGCTGGCACATGGGGCTGTCACTGGCACATGGGATGCCATGGGCACACGGGGATGTCGCTGGTACACGGGATGCCATGGACACACGAGGATGCTGGTGGCACACGGGATGTCACTGGCACAAGGGATGCCACTGGCACACGGGATGTCACTGGCACACGGGGATGTCACTGGCACAACGGGATGTCACTGGCACACGGGATGTCACTGGCACAAGAGCTGTCACTGGCACACGGGATGTCACTGGCACACGGGATGTCAGTGGCACACGGGATGTCACTGGCACACGGGATGCTGGTGACACACAGGATGCCAAGGGCACACGGGGATGTCACTGGCACAAGGGATGTCACTGGCACACGGGGATGTCAGTGGCACACGGGATGCCATGGACACACGGGGATGTCAGTGGCACACGGGATGTCAGTGGCACACGGGATGTCACTGGCACACGGGGATGCTGGTGGCACACGGGGATGTCAGTGGCACACGGGATGTCACTGGCACACGGGGATGTCACTGGCACACGGGATGCCATGGACACACGGGGATGTCAGTGGCACACGGGATGTCAGTGGCACACGGGGATGTCGCTGGCACACGGGATGTCAGTGGCACACGGGATGCCATGGACACACGGGGATGTCAGTGGCACACGGGGATGTCAGTGGCACACGGGATGTCACTGGCACACGGGATGCCATGGACGCATGGGGATGTCGCTGGCACACGGGGATGTCACTGGCACACGGGATGTCACTGGCACACGGGGATGTCACTGGCACACGGGATGCCATGGACACACGGGGATGTCACTGGCACACGAGGATGCTGGTGGCACACGGGGATGTCACTGGCACACGGGATGTCACTGGCACACGGGGATGTCACTGGCACACGGGATGCCATGGACACACGGGGATGTCACTGGCACACGAGGATGCTGGTGGCACACGGGGATGTCACTGGCACACGGGATGTCACTGGCACACGGGGATGTCACTGGCACACGGGATGCCATGGACACACGGGGATGTCAGTGGCACACGGGGATGTCGCTGGCACACGGGATGTCACTGGCACACGGGGATGCTGGTGGCACACGGGGATGTCGCTGGCACACGGGGATGTCATGGACACACGGGGATGTCAGTGGCACACGGGATGTCACTGGCACACGGGGATGTCACTGGCACACGGGATGCCATGGACACACGGGGATGTCAGTGGCACACGGGGATGTCGCTGGCACACCGGGACGCCGCCAGCAGGCGCTGGCACGGCTGGCACGTACGAACCCATGTAGCTATTGGGTGCCACGTCTGCGGGCGCGCCGGGCACCCTCTCGCCGGGCTCGGGGGTCTTGTAGACCATTTGCTCGGGGTCTGAGGCTTCAACGTTTGTCACAAAGAGCAGCCCTGGGCACCGCGGGCAGAGGGGGGGGGGGGGGGCAGAGGAGGGGTCAGAGGACGGGGAGGGGGGGGGGGTGGGCAGCAGCCGGGCAAGCCGGGGGCGGGCGGTGGGCAAGGGGGGGGGGGGGGGGGGGTCGGGGTGTCCCCAAGCCGTGCCCGCACCCCCGCCACGCACCCCCGGCTGTGCCCCCCTACCCAAGTAGCTGTTGGCAGGGAGGGGGATGAGCGAGGGGTCCTGGTCCTTCTCGCCCCCAGCCTCGTAGGGGCCGTCGTCGTAGCGCAGCAGGTCCAGGGGGGTCTGGGGGAGGAGCTCCACGCGAAGGGTCCCTGGGGGGGGGTGGGGGTGGGGGGTGGGCGGGGGGGGGGGGGAGGGAGGGGATATGGGGACCCTACTGGGTGGGGTGTGGGGGGGTGGGGAAGGGGAACCCCGGCTGCACGTGGAGGGGAGGGCGGCAAATTGGGGGGGGGGGGGACGGATGGACACACGGACACAAGGACACAGGGACACACGGACACACGGACACAGGGATATATCCATATATGGAGAGAGGGACACAGGGACACACGGACAGGTGGAGACATGGACACACGGACACGGGGACACACGGACACATGGACACAGGGACACAGGGACACACGGATACAAGGACAGGGACACAGGGACACAGGGACACAGGGACACACGGACACACGGACACAGGGATATATCCATATATGGAGAGAGGGGTATAGGGACACACGGACAGGTGGAGACATGGACACACGGACACGGGGACACACGGACACAGGGGCACAGGGACACACGGACACACGGATACAAGGACACAGGGACACAGGGACACACGGACACACGGACACACGGATACAGGGACACAGGGACACAGGGACACACGGACACGCGGATACAAGGACACAGGGACACAGGGACACACGGACACAGGGACACAGGGACACACGGACACAGGGATATATCCATATATGGAGAGAGGGACACAGGGACACACGGACAGGTGGAGACATGGACACACGGACACGGGGACACACGGACACATGGACACAGGGACACAGGGATACAGGGACACAGGGACACAGGGACACACGGACACAGGGACACAGGGACACAGGGATACAGGGACACAGGGACACAGGGGCACACGGACACACGGACACAGGGACACACGGATACATGGACACACGGACACAGGCATCCATGGACACACGGACAAATGGACACACAGACACATGGACATATGGCCACATGAATTCATGGACACGTGGACATACGGACACATGGACACACAGACACATGGATACAGGGACACACGGACACACACACCCTGCACCCACACGTGTGCTCACACCCCCTGCACCCACGTGTGTTCACACCCCCAGCTCACACGCGTGTGCTCACACCCCTGCACCCACGTGTATTCACACCCCCTGCACTCACGTGTGCTCACACCCCTTGCACCCACGTGTGTTCACACCCCCAGCTTGCACACGTGTGCTCACACCCCTGCACCCACACACGTGCTCACACCCCTTGCACCCACGTGTGCTCACATACCCAGCTCACACGTGTGCTCACACCTCCTGCACCCACGTGTGTTCACACCCCCTGCACCCACGTGTGTTCACACCCACCGCACCCACATGTGCTTACACCCCTTGCACCCATGTGTGCTCACACCCCCTGCACCCACGTGTGTTCGCACCCCCAGCTCACACACGTGTGTTCACACCCCAGCTCACACGCGTGTGCTCACACCCCCTGCACCCACACGTGTGCTCATACCCCTTGCACCCATGTGTGCTCACATACCCAGCTCACACGTGTGCTCACACCCCCTGCACCCACGTGTGTTCACACCCACCGCACCCACGTGTGCTTACACCCACGTGTGTTCACACCCCCAGCTCACACGCGTGTCCTCACACACCTCCCCAGGCACAAACACGCGTGCACACGCCACACCGGCACCCGCACCCCACCACCCACACGCAGCTCCCACACGGGGGGAGGGGGGGGGGTGTGTCTCATCTTGGGGTCCCAGTCCGGGGCTCCCACCCTGGAATTCCACACCGCGGGTCCCATCCCGGGGCTCCCACTCGGAGGGTCCCATCCCGGGGTTCCCCCCCGAGGGTCCCAGCCCAGGGGTCCCAGCCAGGGGCTCCCACCCAGAGGATCCCAGCACGGGGGTCCTACCGCGGCAGTCCTATCCCGGGGGTCCCACCCGGGGCTCCCACCTTGAGGATCCCATCCCAGGGATCCCACCCAGGGCTCCCACTCGGAGGGTCCCATCCCGAGGGTCCCATCCTGGGCTCCCACGCGGAGGGTCCCATCCCGGGGCTCCCACTTTGAGGATCCCATCCCAGGGGTCCTACCCAGGGCTCCCACTCGGAGGGTCCCACCCGAAGGGTCCCATCCCGATGCTCTCACTTGGAAGGTCCCACCCGTGAGTCCCATCCTGGTGCTCCCACTCGGAGGGTCCCAGCCCGGGGGTTCCCAGCCAGGACTGCCACCTTGAGGGTCCCACCCAGGGCTCCCATTCGGAGGGTCCCACCCTGGGGTCCCATCCCGGAGGGTCCCATCCCGAGGGTCCCACCCTGGGCTCACACGCAGAGGATGCCATCCCAGGGTTCCACCCAGGGGTCCCACTCGGAGGGTCCCACTCGGAGGGTCCCATCCCGGTGCTCCCACTCGGAGGGTCCCACCCTGGGCTCACACGCAGAGGATCCCATCCCAGGGTTCCACCCAGGGGTCCCACTCGGAGGGTCCCACTCGGAGGGTCCCATCCCGGTGCTCCCACTCGGAGGGTCCCACCCTGGGCTCACACGCAGAGGATCCCATCCCAGGGTTCCACCCAGGGGTCCCACTCGGAGGGTCCGACCCGGAGCGTCCCATCCCGATGCTCCCACTCGGAGGGTCCCATCCCGGTGCTCCCACTCGGAGGGTCCCACCCTGGGGTCCCATCCCGGAGGGTCCCATCCCAGGGGTCCTACCCAGGGCTCCCACTCGGAGGGTCCGACCCGGAGCGTCCCATCCCGATGCTCCCACTCGGAGCGTCCCATCCCCGGGGGCTCCCAGCCAGGACTGCCACCTTGAGTGTCCCACCCTGGGGTCCCATCCCGAGGGTCCCGTGCCTGGGTGCCGCCCCTCACCCTTCCAGTTGTAGGTGCCGGGCGCCCCGAGCAGCACGTAGCGCCGGTCGGGGCTGAAGGCGGCCGCCAGCCCCTGTTGGCAGGAGCCGAAGCGGTCGTGGCCTTGCGGGCGCCCCTCGCAGAACTTCCAGTGGCCGCCGTCGGGCTCGTCCCGCACGCTCAGGTCCTCGCTCAGCACGAAGCAGCGCCCGATCGCGTCCCGCGTCTCCAGGGGCCGCCGCACGCGGTGCCGCGACTCGTAGCGATGGGCGCAGGTCTGCGGGGGACGGGGCGGGGCGGAGAGAAGGTGGGACCGGGGCGGCCGAGGGACTGCGGGAGCGTGAGAGAGCGGAATTGCGGGAGCGGGGAGTTGAGGGATTGGGGAATTGTGGAATTGCGGGAGCGGGGAATTGTGAAACCACGGAATTGTGGAATCGTGGAGCCACGGAATTGAGGAACTGTGGAACCGTGAAGTTGTGGAATTGCGGGACTGTGGAATCATGGGATTGTGGAGCCACGGAATTGCGGGACCATGGAATTGTGGAATTGTGGAGCCACGGAATTGAGGAACCATGAAATTGTGGAATTGTGGGACTGTGGAATCACAGAATTGTGGGATTGTGGGGTTGTTGAATGGCGAGACCGTGGAATTTTGGAGCCATGGAATTGCAGGATTGTGGACTTGCAGGACCATGGAATTGTGGAATTGTGGAATTGTGGAGCCACGGAATTGAGGAACCGTGGAATTGTGGAATCATGGATTGTAGAATTGTGGAAAGATGGAATTGTGGAGCCATGGAATTCTGGAACCGTGGAACCATGGAATTGTGGAATGATGGAAGGATGGAATCATAGAATCATGGAACCATGGACTCATAGAATCATGGAACGATGGAACCATGGAATTGTGGAATGATGGAGCCACAGAACTGTAGAATCATGGAACCATGAAACCATGAAGTCATGGAATGATGGAACCATGGGATTGTGGAACCATGCAATCATGGAATCTTGAAATCATGGAACTGTGGAATCCTGGAACCATGGAATCATGCAGTCCTAGAATCCTGGAATCCTGGAGTGGGTTGGGTTGGAAGGGACCTCAAAGCCCATCCAGTTCCAGTTCCATGGGCAGGGACACCTCCCACTGGATCAGGGGGCTCCAAGCCCCATCCAACCTGGCCTTGGACACCTCCAGGGATGGGGCAACCATGGCTTCTCTGGACAACCTGGGCCAGGGCCTCCCCACCCTCACAGGAAAACATTTCTCCCCCAAGATCTCATCTCAATCTCCCCTCTTTCAGCTCAAAACTATTCCCTTCATCCCATCCCTGCACTCCCTGATCCAGAGCCCTTCCCCAGCTTTCCTGGAGCCCCTTTCAGGCTGCTCTAAGGTCTCTCCAGAGCCTTCTCTTCTCCAGGCTGAACAACCCCAACTCTCTCAGCCTGTCCTCACAGTAGAGGTTCTCCAGCCCTGGGATCATCTCCGTGGCCTCCTCTGGACCTGCTCCAACAGCTCCATCTCCTCCTTACATTGAGGATTCCAGAACTGGACACGGGGGCTCCAGGAGGTTAGAAAAGACCTTTGAGACCACCGAGTCCAACCATCCCCATCCACTGCTGAACCATCCCTGAGCACCTCATCCACCTGGTTTTTGAATCCCTCCAGGGATGGAGACTCCACCACCGCCCTGGGCAGGCGGTTCCAGAGCCTGGGAACCCTTTCAGATGGTGCTGGGTGGGGTGGGTGGGGGTGGGGGTCCCATCCCACCTCGATGCTCACCACGATCTTGCCGCCAGCACCTTGGCTCTTGACGCTCACCCCCAGCCACTGGTTCTCCTTGCTCTCCCTCTCCAGGTCCACTGGTGGGGATGGACAACGTCAGCCCCACGGGACCCCCAGGTTGGGGTTGGGGTGGGGGGATCCATCCCCCAGGAGCACCTCTCACCTCCCTCGTCGATGGGCACCCGCCAGCAGTCGGAGAGCTCGGGGGTCAACGGGCACGCAAAGAGCCCCCCGGTTCTGTTGGCTCCTTGGTCGGGCAGAGCCAACGCTTGGGGGGCCCCCACCAACAACCTGGGGTGGAGGGGACACCCCTGTCAGGGTGGGGGGGGGGGGGAAGTGGCACGGGAACCCCCCCCCAATGAGTGGGTGCAAAGAGATTCTCGCTCATGCATGGCCTGGGGGGGGGGGGGACACAAATGGGTTGGGGTCCCCAAGGGACACAGGGGCTGGGGGACGTGGGGCTGGGGTCACCAAGGGACATGGGGGGCACAGAGTGTGGGGGATATGGGGATGGGGGACGTGGGGATGGGGTCACCAAGGGACATGGGGACACAGGGGACACGGGACTGGGGTCACCAAGGGACAGGGGGACTGGGGGACACGGGACTGGGGTCATCAAGGGACACAGGGTCTGGGGGACATGGGACTGGGGTCACCAAGGGACATGGGGACACAGGGGACATGGGACTGGGGTCACCAAGGGACAGGGGGACTGGGGGACATGGGGGACACAGGGACTGGGGTCACCAAGGGACACAGGGACTGGGGGACATGGGGGACACGGGACTGGGGTCATCAAGGGACACGGGGACTGGGGGACATGGGGGACACGGGACTGGGGTCATCAAGGGACACGGGGACTGGGGGACATGGGGGACACGGGACTGGGGTCATCAAGGGACACGGGGACTGGGGGACATGGGGACACGGGACTGGGGTCATCAAGGGACACGGGGACTGGGGGACATGGGGGACACGGGACTGGGGTCATCAAGGGACACGGGGACTGGGGGACATGGGGGACACGGGACTGGGGTCATCAAGGGACACAGGGACTGGGGGACATGGGGAACACAGGGACCCCCACCCCCGGCAGGGCTGGGGGGGCAGCACCCAGCCCCCCTCCCCTCCCCTTCTCCTGTGCCCCCCCCCGCCGAGCACGAGTGGCAGCTGGGTTTGCACCCACGCTCTGCTGGTTTGCACACCCACCCACCACCCCACACCCCCCCCCCCCCCCCAGCACCCATCCGGTGCAGCTGTCCCCGCGCCCCCGCAGCGATTTCACGGCGCAGCGCGTGCCCGGCGCGGTGCCAGCCTGGCTGCAGCCCCAGCAGCTGCAGCTCCAGCGTGGTGCATGCCCAGCTGCAAGCCCCAGTGCAACGTAGGCCCAAGTGGGTGCATGCCCAGGGTGGTGCAAGCCCAGCATGGTGCATGCCCAGCTGCAGCTCCAGCACCGTGTATGCCCACTGGGTGCATGCCCAGCAGAGTGAGTGGCCGGCTTGGTGCATGCCCAGTGGGTGCATGCCCAGCATGGTGCATGCCCAGCTGCAACCCCAGCACGGTGCATGCCCAGTGGGTGCATTTCCCAGCTGCAGCCCCAGCCTGGTTGCACCCCCCCCCAGCACGGCGCATGCCCAGCGCGGTGCCACCCTGGCTGCAGCCCCAGCACGGCCTCTCACAGGCCTTGCCCACAGCTTGGTGCACGTGTTGGGCACAGGGGGTGCCCAACTCAGACCCCCAACCCCTGCCCCCCCCCACTTTGGGGCACCCTGACCCCCACTCTGGGGTCTACAAGGGGACGGGACCCTCTCCTCTCTCGGATGGGGCCGCGGCCACTGTGCCACCCCCCGCCCCGTGCCACCCTCCCCGTGCTCTGCCCCGTGGGGACCTCGGGACACGAAGGGGGGGGGGGGCCGGGGTAGGGGGGGAGGCAGAGGAGGTAAAAATAAACTGGAATTCACTCAAAATAACCGTGAGGCAGCATTGCCCAAAAAAGGAGGCACAGGAGAGCGGGGCCAGGGCAAGGGTGGGGGGCTGGGGTGCCAAGGTGCCAGGGGGATGGGGTGTTGGGGTGCCAGGGTGCTGGAGTGCCAGGGTGATGAGGTGCTGGGGTGTCAGAGTGCCAGGGGGATGGGGTGCCAGGTTGTTGGGGTGTCGGGGTGCCAGAGTGCTGAGGTGCCAGGGTGATGTGGTGCCAAGGCGCTGGGGTGCCAGGACACCAGGGTGCTAGGCAGCGTCAGGGTGCTGGGGTGCCAGGACCAGGACACCCCGAGCCCAGATGGGGACGCACGGGGGGGGGCACCGTGGCAGCGGGAGGGGGGCAGTGCCCAGGGCGGTGCCAGCTTCGGCACTGGGCAGCAAAAAATGTGCCACGCGAGGGCAGGAATGCGGGGAGGGGGCGGCTGCGGGCGCCACCGGGGCTGGCGGTGGCACCGGGACAGGCGGCGGTGAGGGGGCGGGGCCTCGCGAGTTGCTGGGGAGGTGCGGGAGGCAGCGCCCCAAGGGACACGGAGACCCCCACCCACGGCCTGAGCCCCCCCCGAGGGACACAGGGGACATGGGGGGACACACGGGGGTTGGGGACCCAAGGGGATATGGGGCTGGGGGACACTGGGGACACGGGGGTTGGGGTCTCCGGGGGCCACGGGACTTGGGGCCGTGGGGGACACAAGGGTTGGGGTCCCCATGGGACACGGGGGTCGGGGTCTCCAGGGATACGGGGCTGGGGGACACGGAGGACACAGGGGGTTGGGGTCCCCAGGGGACATGGGGCTGGGTGACAGGAGGGGGTACAGGGGTTGGGGTCTCCAGGGGACACGGGATTTGGGGACACAGGGCTGGGGTCCCTGGGGGATGTGGGGGACACAGGAGTTGGGGTCCCCAGGGGACGCAGGGTCCTGGCACGCAGCGGGTGGGCTTTTGCCAGCTCAGCCGCAGCGGGGACGGCCTGGGGGGGGGCCCAGCCAAGGAGGGGGGGTGCACCTGCCCGAGCACCCCAAAGTTACGCTCAGGACATCAGTCACCCCCCCCCCCAGACTCCCCCAGTTCCGCCCCCCCCCCACCTGGCCCCTACTGGGCACCTCACCCTGATGCTGCCCCTCCAGCATCCAGGGGAGTTGGGGGGTGGGTGGTCCTGAGTCCTCACAGACCCGAGGTGGGGGGGACACAGAGTGGGGAGTGTTCCGAGACTGGGGGCGTTCGGGGGGGGTCCCCCACTCAGCGTGGGGTTGGGGGAGACCCAGACCCGAGGCGCGGGGGGGACACACACAGAGTGGGGGAACGCGATCTGGGGGGGACAGCCTCGTTCTCCGGGGAGAGGGGGGGCTGCCGATCCTACTCCCCTCCTGTCCCCCCCAATTCAGGGTGGGAATTGGGGGGGGGAGGGGGACACCCAGACCTGGGAGGGGGACGACAAGGACCCGATGGGGGGACACAGAGCAGGGGGACACGGAGGGAGGGGGGAACAGACTGGCTCCCCGGGGGTGTCCGGGGGGCGTGTCCGAATGTGGGGGTGCTCGGGGTGGTCCCCAACTCAGCGTAGGAATGGGGGGGGGGGACACGGAGCCAAGGAAGGGACACAGAGCGGGGGATCCCCCCCCCACGCCCCCGGGGCAGGATGCGGGGTGACAGCCCCGTTCCCCGATGGGGTCTGGGGGCTCCGCGGCTCCTACTCCCCTCCTGCCCCCCCCCCCACGAAGCGTGGGAATGGGGGGGACACGGACACGAGGGGGGGGACCCCGAGCGAGGAGACCTGCCCGGGGGGGACAACCTGCCTCTCAGGGGGGTCCCCAACTCATCGTGGGAATGGGGGGGACCCAGATCCGAGGGGGGGGACACACAGAGACGGGGAGGGGAACACAGAGCAAGGGTCTCCCCGGAGCAGGACGTGGGGGGGACAGCCCGGGCTCCCCAGCGGGGTCTGGGGGGGGTTCCGAATGTGTGGGGGCTCGGGGGGTCCCCAACTCAGCACGGGAATGGGGGGGGGGACTCAAACCCGAGGGGAGGGAGAAAGACCAGGGGAGGGGACACGGAGCGGGGGAGTCTGGGGGGGGTCCCCAACTCAGTGGGGGGAAACAGAGTCAGGGAGGGGACACAGAGCGGGGGGACCCACCGGGGCAGGATGCGGCGGGACAGCCCGGCTCCCCGGCATGGTCTGGGGGGTGTCCGAGACGGAGAGGCTCGGGGGGGGGGGGGTGTCCCCCAACTCAGCGTGGGAATGCGGGGACACGGAGCAGGGGAGGGGACACAGAGTAGGGGGCTTCCCCGGGGCGGGATGCGGCGGGATAGCCCGACTCCGCGGGGGAAGGGGAGGGTGGATCCGAGTCTGGGGGTGCTCGGGGGGGGTCCCCCACTCACCAGCCGGCCGGTTCGGGGCGCAGCTGCCGGTGCAGAGCCACGGCGAAGCCGAAGAGGCTGCCTTTGTCGCCGTCCTTGAGTGCGGGGCTGGCGGCGTCCAGGTTGAAGGCGGCGCCGGCCGCGAGGAGCAGGCAGAACCCCAGCACCCGCAGCCCCCGCGGCCCCGCCATCCCCGCACCGTGAGCCCCGCGAGGAGGAGGAGGAGCTGCGGGGAGGAGGGGGGGGGGGGGGGGGGAAAGCCCAGCCCGGCCCTCGCCCCGCCCGCACAGGGATGGACCAGCTCCCCCCCCCCCCCCCCCGCAATCTCCGGCACCGCCCGGGTGGTGCAGCCCGCTATGGGGCGGGGCATCCCGCACCCCACATCACAGGGCAGAGCATCCCGCTATGGGGCAGCGTATCCCGCACCCCACATCACAGGGCAGAGCGTCCCGCTATGGGGCAGCGCATCTCGCATCCCGCATCCCGCATCCCAGGGCGGGGCACTCCGCTATGAGGCAGCGTATCCCGCACCCCACATCACAGGGCGGGGCATCCCGCAATGGGGCAGCGTATCCCACACGGCAGGGGGTCCCTGATTGGGGCGGGGGAGGGAGAAGCCCCCCCCCCCCCTCACCTCCGACCCCTCTGTGAGCCGGGAAGGAGGGGAGCGGGGCGGGGGCGGGGGGGGGGGGGGGGGACACGGACACCCATCTGCTGATCTGGGGGTGCCACGGGCAACACCCCAATACACCCCGACACCCCAAACCTTCTCACGTGCAGGGATGATACCTCCCCCAAACACCCATCACCCGCAGTGACACCCCAATATCCTGACACCCCAATATCCTGACACCCCAATATCCTGATAGCCCAAGACCCCAACACCCCCAATCTCTGACACCCTCGCACCCTGACAGCCCCAAACCCCGACCTCCATCACCTCCAGTGATACCCCCAAACCCCGGTACCCCAAAACCTCCCCCACCCAAACCCCCACCACCCCCAAACCCCTTCACCTGCGGTGACACCCCAATACCCCGACACCCACAAACCCCCAACCCTCTTCACTTGCAGTGACACCCCAATACCCCAAACCCCCGGCCCCCTACACCTGTAGCAACACCCCAGCACCCCAACACCCCAAAACCCTCGATCCCCAACAGCTGCAGTAACCCCCGACCCCCCCAACCCCACCACCTGAAATAACACCCTGATACCCCAACACCCCCTCACCTGCAGTGTCACCCCAACACCCCCACACCCTGACACCCCCTCACCTGCAGTGTCACCCCAACATCCCCACACCCTGACACCCCAACACCTGCAGTGTCACCCCCCCTGGCACAACCGGGGTCAATTTACCCTCCCGGCCGTGGGGACCCAGCAGTGAAAAGGGGACCCCTCTCTCTACCCACCCCCCCCCAGACCCCCAGACTCCCACCTACCCCCCCCCCTCAACCCACCTCCACTCTTGTGTTGGGAGAGGAGTGACACCACCACCCCCCCCCCGCACCCCAAAACCGGTGGCACCCACCCCACAGTGCTGGGGACCCCCCTGAGAGGTGAGGTCGGGTCCCATGGGAGCAAGGGTGGCTCGAGCACGGCCCCGCGCCCCAAAATAGCAGCTTGGGGGGTGCGGGGGGAGGGAAATAAAGGGGGGGGGGCGGTCATATTTTCCGCCCCACTGAGTTATTTTTAACCTTTCCTGCTCTCCAAAAGCCTGCGAAGATATTTGGGAGCTGGCAGAGCCCAGGCGCTGGATACAAGTCCAACCCCTTCACCCCCACCTCCTTGGGGGGGGGGGACACACGAGGGAAATTCGGGGGAGGGGGGGGGGTGTTAACCCCGTTTAACCCTCGCCTGGCCGCCCTCCAGCCCTTCCCACGCTTTCCCGCAGCCCTGGATCCCTTCACTTCGTGGGAAAGGACGGATCCCTGCCTGGGAAGAGAGGATGGGAACAACCCCAGTCCCTGGGGGGGGGGGGGGGGGCTCCTCAGTCCTCCCCCCCCCCCCCTTTTGTTTTCCCATCCCATCGCCCACCCGGCAGCAGAGCTCGGAGCTCCCGACCGGCTCTCACCACCCCCCCTACAGAACAGGAGGGAAAGGAGGGAGATTGAGGCTGGAAAACGAGATTAAAAAATATCCAGATTGGGATAAACCCAGGATTTGGGCTCCCGGCGCCGCCCCTCAGCACAGAGGGGACCCCAAAATAATCCCATCGAGGCTTCAAGGTGCCCGGGAATGGAGAGAGAGAGAGGAGTTGGGACCCCGCTGTGTTGTCCCGACTTCTGACCCTCCGGACTCCGAATCCGCTTCGTTTTTCCCCAAAAAGACCCAAATCCGAGCAGCAGCCGAGGTTGGGGGGTGTGGGGTGTGTGTTCCATCCATTGGTGGGGGCCCAGTCCTGCACCCCAGCAGCTCCCAGTGCTCTGGAATAGCGCCAACGGCTTCCCTGGAGGCTGGGACACACCACCCCCCCCTCCTCTGAACGCAGGGGCTGGGGAATTCCAACCCCAAATTCCAAATCCAAACGCGGGATCTGGGGACAACGGGGGCTTCCCAGGGTGGGGGCTCCTGTGGTTTCATCTCACACCTCTTCCCACCATCCCAAGGGGATCCCATCACCCTCTGTCCCCTCCTTCCCACCATCCCAAAGGGATCCCATCACCCTCTGCCCCCCCTTCTCACCATTCCAAAGGGATCCCATCACCCTCTGTCCCCCCCTTCCCACCATCCCAAAGGGATCCCATCACCCTCTGCCCCCCCCTTCTCACCATTCCAAAGGGATCCCATCACCCTCTGTCCCCCCTTCCCACCATCCCAAGGGGATCCCATCACCCTCTGCCCCCCCTTCTCACCATCCCAAAGGGATCCCATCACCCTCTGTCCCCCCCTTCACACCATCCCAAGGGGATCCCATCACTCTCTGCCCCCCCTTCCCACCATCCCAAGGGGATCCCATCACCTTCTGCCCCCCCTTCCCACCATCCCAAGGGGATCCCATCACTGGGAACAGCACCAATTTCCAAATGAGGTTGGATTTGCTGCTCCAGCTCCCAGCAGGACTCAGCTCCTCACGGCTCCCGGGGGTTCATAGCAAGGGGGGGGGGGGACACCAGGAGAAGAAAACTCCTTGTTGGGACAATTCCCTTTGTTCCAAGCCCTGGTTTGGCCGTGAGCCCTGAGCTCCCATCAGTCACAGCCTCATCCCAGTGGCTGAGATGGGGGAGCAGAGTTGGGATCCCCACCCCAAGGACAGCAGAGCCTGGAGCAGGGGGAGGTTGGGATGTTCCCACCCTGATCCCACAGCTGGGATCTGCTCCAGGATCCCCACCAAGGATTTGTGGGGGTGGGAGCTGAAAGCAGGAGTGGGAGCAGGGTGGGGGGGGAAGAGCTTCCCTGGGTGCAGAAACAGCTGGAATTGGGGAGCAGAGCCAGGGCAGGCCAGGGTGGGACCCATCACGAGCTCCCACGTGGATGGAGGGTGGGAATTGCTCCTGAGGGCTCGCCTGGTGCAACCAAAGCATCTCTGAAGGGCTGAATCCAACCCAGGTTTCCCACCTGGAGCATCCTTGGATGGTGGGAACGGAGGGAGGATGAGGGAGGTGGTGGAACCACTCATGGAGAAGCCCTGGAGCATCCTTGGATGGTGGGAATGGAGGGAGGATGAGGGATGTGATGGATCCATGTCCTGCTCTGATCTGGTTGTGCCTCTCCAGGCAGACAGGACCAGGTTTTCCTGCTGTTCCAGGGAAGTCAAAGCTCATTCCCAGCTCGTGGTGACTCCAGAGCCAGCGCCTGGGAGAGGAGAAGGTCCTGTCAGGGGCAGAGATCTGCATTCCTGGGGAAGGGAAGGGCAGGGATGGGGTTGGCCTGGTCCTGGGAGCCTCATCCTGGCACTTAGCCCAGCAAATCCCAACGCCCCAATCCATGGGGAGGGGTTTGACCCCCGACACAGACCGAGCCAGGGCTTGGGGAGGAGAGAATCATGGAAACATGGAATGGGTTGGGTTGGAAGGGACCTCAAAGCCCATCCAGGTCCAGTTCCATGGGTGGGGACACCTCCCACTGGATCAGGGGGCTCCAAGCCCCATCCAACCTGGCCTTGAACACCTCCAGGGATGGGGCAGCCACCACTGCTCTGGGCAACCTGGGCCAGGGCCTCCCCACCCTCACAGGAGAACATTTCTCCCCAAGATCTCATCTCAATCTCCCCTCTTTCAGCTCAAAACATTTCCCCCTTTGTCCTCTCCTATTGGGGTTGGACTGGATGACCTTCATGATCTCTTCCAACCCAACCCAACCCAACCCAACCCAACCCAACCCAACCCAACCCAACCCATTCCATGATTCCATCCCTGCACTCCCTGATCCAGAGCCCCTCCCCAGCTTTCCTGGAGCCCCTTTCAGGCTGCTCTAAAGTCTCCCCAGAGCCTTCTCCTCTCCAGGCTGAACAACCCCAATTCTCTCAGCCTGTCCTCACAGCAGAGGTTCTCCAGCCCTTGGATCATCCCCGTGGCCTCCTCTGGACCCACTCCAACAGCTCCATCTCCTTAAGTTGGGGATTCCAGCACTGGACACAGGGCTCCAGAGGTGTGTGTGTGTGTGGGGGTCTCACCAGAACCCCCTCCCTGGTCCTGCTGCTCCCCCAAGGATGCCACCCTTGACCATGGTTGGTCTCTGGGCCGGGAGCACCCATTCCTGGCCCAGCTCTGCCTCATCCTCTAAGGATGGAAACGACCCAACGGATTCCTCTGCCCTTCCCAAGGCTCTGGACAGGACCTTGTTTGTGTAACCGGAGCGGGCGCCGAGCACGCTGAGGTTATTTTTACCCATCCCCTCGTTTATCTCCGGTCACTTTTGCTGCTCCAGATCCTGCGGCTGCGGCCGAAGCTGCTCCAGGTCCCCAGCTCGAGGGGCTGGGACCAGTGGTGGAGATGGAATGGGAGAATCACCCAGTCCAACCATCCCTGTCCCTTTACCAAACCATGTCCTTTAGGAACCCATCCACCTGCCTTTTGGACACCTCCAGGGATGGGGACTCCACCCCCTCCCTGGGCTGTTCCAGGGCCCTCAGAACCCTTTCCCTAAGGAATTCTTCCCAATATCCAATCTGAACCTCCCCAGGCACAACCTGAGGTCATTTCCTCTCCTCCCATCGCTGTCCCTTGGGAGAAGAGCTCAACCCCCCTCCCCCACAGCCTCCTCTTCTCCAGCCCCAGCTCCCTCAGCCGCTCCTCACAAGCACTTGTTCTCCAGCCCCTTCCCCTTCTCCGGACGTTCTCCGACCCCTCAAGGTCCTTCTTGGAGTGAGGGGGCCCAGAACTGACCCCAGCACTCGAGGGGTGGCCTCCCCAGTGCCCAGGGAAGGGAACAATCCTTCCCAACTGGAGAAGATGCCTGTGATCTTCCTCTTCCTCCACCTCCTCCTTCCTCACCCCCCCCCCCTTTCCCCAACTGGAGAAGATGCCATGATCTTCCTCCTCTTCCTCCTCCTCCACCTTCCACAACCCTCTTTTCCCCCCTTCCCAACTGGAGAAGATGCCATGATCTTCCTCCTCTTATTTGGAGAAGATGCCGTGATCTTGCTCTTCCTCCTTCTCCTCCCTCCTCCTCTTCTCCTCTTTCTCCTTTGTGACCTCCTCCTTCCTCAACCCCCCTTTCGCCTTCGGCAACTGAGAAGATGCCGTGATCTTCTTTCTCCTCCTCTTCCTCCTCCCTCCTCCTCCC
>JAUMJL010001633.1:0-62614 GCA_033558185.1 Dromococcyx pavoninus
CCCTCTTTCGATTGGTCGTTGGCACTGTCACTCATCCGTGGAGGGCGTGGCAGCATTGCCTCCTCCCATTGGCTGCGAGCCGGCGCTGCGCCTGTTGCGATTGGCTAGTGGTGCCATTCGCTCGCGCGGGGCTCGCCGCCGGGCGCTGCGGGGCGGAACCAGGCAGAGACGGGCGATCACTGGCTGCGTTCCCTCCCTTCCCCTGTTCCGATTGGCCGTTGACGGCGTCACTTACCCCAAAGGGGGCGTGGCGTCGCACCGCCCCCCGCCGCGCCGCCGTTCATTCATTCCCCTCCCGCCGGTGCCGGGGCGGCGGCGATGAACCGGGCGGCTGGGCAGTACCGCGCCCTGCCGCGCCGCCGCCCCCCCGCTGCCCTCGCAGCCGGCCCGTAGTGCCGCGGGCTGGGCTGGAGGGCCCCGATGGGCCGGGGTTGGGGGGGGCGGCGGGGGTAGCGGCGGCGGCGGCGGCGGCGGCGGGGGCGATGCGGGGTGCAGGATGCCGCGGCTGCCGGTGAAGAAACTCCGCAAGCAGCTGAAGCTGCTGGTGCTGCTGGTGCTGCTGACCTTCGCGGGGTGGTTCACCTACCTCCACATCAGCCTGGTGCGCCAGGGGCGCGCCCTGCGCCTCCCCTTCGCCTACGGCAGAGGTAACGGGGCGGGGGAGTGGTGGGGGGCACCCCCACAAAGCGGGGGAGGCACCGGGGGGACCTCCTCCACCTCCATCACCCGTCAGTGCGAGCCCTAGAGGGGTTTTGGGCTGTCCCCCCCAAAGGTGGGTGGTCCCAGAGCATCCCCCGGACACCCCCAGGCCCCCCCCCCCCCCGCAACCCCCATCATCTTCCGGGAGGATTTGGGGTGTCCTACACAAAGCTTGGTGCTCCCAGAGCATCCTCGGGACCCCCCTGCAAACCCCATCATCTTTCAGTGGGGTTTGGGGTGCCCCTCCCCCCAAAGGTGGGTGCTCCCAGAGCATTCCCCTGGACCCCAGCACCCACAGGGTGGGGTTTCCCTCTGGGAGCACCATCATCTATCAGTGGGGTTTCAGGTGTCCCCCAAATCCCCCCAAAGCTGGGTGCTCCCAGAGCATCATATGGGCCCCAGCATCCACAAAGTGGGACACCCCTGAGACCCCCAACACCCCCTCGAGGGATGATGGGGTTTGGGGTGTTCTCCCACAATGTAGGTGCTCCTAGAGCATCCCCTGGACCCCACCATCACTCAGAATCCACAAGGTGGGACCCCTCTGTGACCTTCCCTGACCTCATCACCCCTCAATGTGAGCCCTAGAGGGGATTTGGGTGTCCCCCCAAAGCTGGATGCTCCAAGAGCATCCCCTGGGCCCCACCATTACCCAGCATCCACAAGGTGGGACCTCACCGCCCCTCGGTGGGGTTTGGGGTGTCGCCCCCCCAAAACTGGGTGCTCCCAGACCACCCTTGCTCCCTGTTCTCCCCCAGCACCCCCAGGTGGGACCGCCACCCCCAGGGCTGTTTACCCCTCTGCATCACCCAGGTGGGTTTGGGGTGAGTGTGACCCCAGCTCACCCCAACACTGTGCCTTTAGGGAGCAGGGGCTGCGCCCTCAGACCCAGGAGGGCCCCCAAACTGGTTGGCGGGGGACATTCCACCCCCACCTTGAGCTGTTTCATCCTTGTTTTTCCACCCGGTCCTCATTTTTCCGCCCGCTGCCTTGGCTGTGCTGACAAAGAAACCCTTTTAGAGTCTCTCCTTGCTGCTTGGCAGGGACCATCCCAGTCCTCCCCAGTATTTTCCAGTCCTGGCTTCTCCATCCCTCTCTTAATCCCAGGGGATGCTTGGGGGAGGGGACACCCCAGTCCGGGCTGAATTCCCAGCTTCCCCTTTGGAGCCCCCGTTGAGCCACCCTGGGTAGGATAAACCTACGTGGAATTTTTGGGGATAAACTGCGCCGTTTCTGGTCTGCCTGAGCTTTCCTAAGGGAACTGGTCCCCAGAAAATGGGAAAGAAGGGAGCATTGGTGGGTTTTTAGGCACAAACACCCCTCCCGAGCAGTTTGAAGCTGAACCCCAAGGTTTTTCTGCACAGCAGAGCGCGATTCTGGGGGTCTGGGGGGGGATTGTGGTTAAAGCAGGGAATTTGGGGTAAGAAAAGCAGGCAATCTGGGGTAAGAAGAGGAGAGAATGGGTCTGCTGCCAGTCTCCCTGGTTATCCTGGTGCTGGAGGGCCCAATCCTTCCTTCTTTGGGATCTCAGCCCTGGGCAGAGGGGGGCAGGGAATTGGTGCAATGGGGTGAAACCACGGATTGGGGTCCCTCTGGATGCTGTGGGCGGTGTGGGTGTGGGATGAGGTTTCCCTCCATGGCTTCATCCAGGGAGGATGCGCAGGATGTTCCCATGCCTTCCCTTGGGGTGGGGTGTTTGGGTACTGAACCTGGTGGGTGCCTGTTCCTGCCCCCCTTCCCTGCGTGTCCTTCATCCCAGCGGGACCCTTGAGGTGCTCCAAGGGGGCTGTGGGTAGGTCTGTGAGCCAGGGGGGAGCTTGGTGCCTGGATCTGGGGAGCAGAGAGACCATGGGAGGTTGGGGAGGAGATGGAATGTGTGAAGGATGGGGGTGGTGCAGGGGGAGGTGAGGGCTGCGCTCTGGTGGAGGTTCTTCTCACAGCCCAGAAAGCCAGCGGTGTCATGGGCTGTGACTAGGGTGAGGGAGGGGGTTGTGTCCCTCTGCTCCGCTCTGTGAGACTCCACCTGGAGCCCTGTGTCCAGTTTTGGACTCTCCTTCTTACACAGAAGGAGATGGAACTGTTAGAGGTCCAGATGGAGATGATCCGAGGGCTGGAGCACCTTGAGGACAGGATGGGAGAGTTGGGGTTGTTCAGCCTGGAGAATAGAAGAGACCTTAGAGCAGCCTCCCAGTGCTGGAAGAGGCTCCAGGAAAACTGGGGAGAGGCTTTTTCCAAGGGCCTGGAGTGATGGGATGAGAGGAAATGGCCTCAAGTTGCCCCAGGGCAGGTTCAGATTGACATCAGGAAAAATTCTTTCACAGAAAGGGTTCTCAGGCCCTGACAGAGGCTGCCCAGGGGGGTGGTGGAGTTTAAAGGGGTTTAAAGGATGGGCAGATGATGTGGTTCAGTAGTGGACAGGGACGGCTGGACTTGATGATCTCACAGGTCTTTTCCAACCAAGCGATTCCATGATTTGATGAAAAATGCAAACCTGAGGGGAAAAACATTCAAGAAAAAGCTTGGTGTGTGAGCGCGGGGAGAGGGAAGGGGTTGGGGCTGCGCTGGAAGATCTCATGTCTCCTGTCTCCTCCCTGATCCGTGGGGAGCTCTGGTCCCAGATCGCTTCGGGCTGAGGGGGGCAGTGGAGGGGGAGGATGCAGGGCCCTTCAGCATCACCACAAGGGTCTGTGATCCAAAAGGGGTCTGTGATTTGGAGATGATGCTGGTGTTTTTGGCCACCAGCTGGCAGGGAGTGATGGAGAAGGGTTAATTACTCATTTAATGAAGTGTCACCCAGCAGATGGGACATCAGGAGATGCAAGTTGTGAGGCTTTTGGGGGACTTGGGGGGGGGTCTAAAGTGGGATGGATCATGAGGTCTGTGTGTGTTGGAGGAGTTTTCTGGGGGTACCTGTGTCCCCTCGCCCAGCTGGTGGTCCCACCTGGAGCTGGAGCATCTTGGGGCTTGGTGAGGAACCGTGCTGGTGCTGCATCCCTGATCAAACACCCCCTCCTCTTTCTTATCTTCTACAAGTAGATAATTACTCTGCTCTGTCTAATTGCACACCATTCCTCAGCTGATATAATGAGGCCGTGACCGCGCTCTCCCGCCTGGAAACTGCACAGAGTAGATGAGAGGGAAATACTGGGAGTGCTGGTGTGAGAGGAGAAGGGGAGACAGGAGAGAGAAGAGAGAGAGCGGGGGGAAAATGGTGGTAAATACAGGATCTGGCTCTTAGCAGAGATGTGGGGCTGGTGCTGGTCCTGGTTTTGGTCCTGGTTCTGGTCCCGTTGCTGGTTTTGGTCCTCGTCCTGTGTGGGGACCGCCGAGCATCCCATCCCATCCCAGATGGACCCTGCGTGGGGACCACTGAGCATCCCATCCCTTGGTAGAGAGACCCTGTGTGGGTACCACGGAGCTGGTTACTGCATCCCATCCCTGGGAAGAGAGCGTCGTGGGTACCACCGAGCCGGGCACTGCATCCCACCCCTTGGGAGCATCAAACATCTCATGGCCACGGCCAATCCCCAATCAGGAGGTGACAACGCTGTCCCCAACGCTCCCCAGTGAGGAGCAGCAGCACCACCCGGCTTTGGCAGGAGCTTCCCCGGGGTGGGGCGGCGGGGAGGCGGGCTCGGGAGCGCAGGAGGCAGCGGAGAGCGCTGGGTCCCATCCCCCTCCGCGGGGGTGGGGGAGCTGCCAGGGGCTGGAGAGGGCTGAGAGCAGAAGAAGGGGCTTTAGAGCTTCGTTTCCTGTCCCCGCCCTGGGGACGGGGTTTGTGCTGCCATCTCCAAGGAGACGCCGGCTGCACGGCCGCTGGAAGGCTGATGTCTGGAATACTGATGGCTCGGGGGGCACCCCAAGCCCCTCCTCGGCCCAGACATGGGCTCTGGCGCCACCTCAGCATCTCCCACCGAGGTTGCTCCGCATCTGGGGGATGGGAGCCCCCAGGGTTAGGGGGGCAGGAGGGGATGGAGGGATGTGGGGAGCATCCTGCAGTGCCCTAGGGGGGTGATACCCCCCTCCCTACGATGCCCATGGCTGGGGAATGGGGCTGCACTGCTGCTCGTGGTGGCTGGGGTGCAGGTTGGGTTTTAGGGGTACCCGGGGGTGCTGGTGAGCATCACCTTTAGTTTCCCTCGATGCTGCTTTGAAACAAGGAGCCAGATGTGAACCACAGCACAAGAAGCCACCGTGTCCCCTCCCTCCATCCCACCCCGATTTTGGGGCACAGTTTGGAAAATTTAAGGTCACCCACTCCCTGTGGCTGAGAAGAGGAGGGTGTCCCCCAATATCCAATACTTTGCCCAGGTTGTCTTGGGGGAGCAGGTTGTCTTAGTGCTGGGAACCCTCGGAGCCTGAGGAAGGAGGGCATGAGGTGCAACCAAAAGGCTGGGAATAATTAAAGCAGCATGGGATAACGAGGTCCTTGCAATGGTGCCTTGAGTTGGGGGGTGGGAGGATGGGTTTGGGAGGCTCAGAACCAAAGGATGCTCAGGGAGAGCTGGGGATGTCCCCGAGGGTGAATGTGGAGTGAGGTCCTATAGGAGCTCAACGTGGCCATCGCTCAGTCAAGGGCCGTGATGTGGGGTGTGTGGGGTTAATTAAACCTAAATTAAACCAAATGCTAATGAGCTGCTTAGGACAGATGTGATGAGGGGGATTGTGGCCAGAGCCCTGGCATCATCGAGGGCAGCACCAAGGGTGCCCAGGTGGCCAAGAAGGCCACCAGGATCCTGGCTTGGATCAGCCATGTGGTGGCCAGTGGGAGCAGGGAAGGGATCATCCCCCTGGGGAGGCCACACCTTGAGTCCTGGGGTCAGTTCTGGGCCCCTCACTCCAAGAAGGACATTGGGTGCTGGAGAGCATCCAGAGAAGGGAATGGAGCTGGGGAAGGGGCTGGAGAACAGGGGTTATGAGAGGGGCTGAGGGACCTGGGGCTGTTTAGTCTGGAGAAGAGGAGGCTGAGGGGAGACCTCATCACTGTCCACAACTGCCCCAAAGGAGGCTGTGGTGAGGTGGGTGCTGGGATCTGCTCCCAAGAGACGGGTGATGGGATGAGAGGAAATGGCCTCAAGTTGCATGAGGGCAGGTTCAGATTGGACATCAGGAAACATTTCTTCACAGAAAGGGTTCTCAGGCCCTGACAGAGGCTGCCCTGTGAGGTGGTGGAGTCCCCATCCCTGGAGGGGTTCAAAAGATGGGCAGATGAGGTTCTTAGCGATGGTTCAGTAGTGGACAGGGACGGTTGGACTCGATGATCTCAAAGGTCTTTTCCAACCAAGTGATTCCGTGATTTTCAGATCCCCATGCTGGGATGAGGAGCTGTCCCCAAATGAGGGGCAGTGTTGGGGTGGGGAGGACGTGGGAGGTGGCCGTGGTCTCACTCCTCCTACTGCTCCCCTCGCAGATGGCGAGCGGCCGGCGGAGGTGACTGAGCCCGGCAGGCGCGCAGCGGCGACGCAGCAGAGGAAAACAGAGGACTCCAGCGAGAGCCACGAGGAGGAGCTGCTGGTAATGGGAGAGCTGGAGCACAACGAGGGTGGGAGGGGACCTGTGGAGGTCACTGGCCCAAGTCCTCTGCCCAGGTTGCCCAGAGCAGTGGTGGCTGCCCCATCCCTGGAGGTGTCCAAGGCCAGGTCGGATGGGGCTTGGAGCCCCCTGATCCAGTGGGAGGTGTCCCTGCCCATGGAAATGGATGGGCTTTGAGGTTCCTTCCAACCCAACCCATCCCATGGTTCCGTGCTCCGTTCCTCATTAGCCTGGGTGAATGCTGTCAATGAACAGAGAAGTCTCTGTCTGGGAGCTGTTTCTCTCCTTGGCAGAGGAGAGGAGATGAGTTTAGGTGGAACATTTTGGAACTCAGCTCCCCGGGAGACCTCACCAATGTTCTTCTGCCCCCTCCTGCCTCTCCTTTCCATTGCCGTTGGCCTGGAGAGCTTCCACCTCGGCTTGGCAGTGCTTGTCAACCAATATGAGATGTTTGGGTCCAGGGCAACCTCCGGGGTGGTCCTGGTCACCTCCACCTCTCATCAATCCTCTTGCTTCCTTGGCAGAGCGACGGGCAGGACTGGGATGGCCAACGGTCGGACAGAGCCACCGCACACCCCAAACTCAACCTGACCAAGCAGGCTTTGCCCTGGAACGAGCAAGTGGGTGGGCAGGGAGCAGCCAAGGGGGTGATGGAGCAGGAGAACGAGGTCCTGGGAGGAGGAGGTCCCAGGAGGAGAAGGAGGGAGAAGGTGCATGCAGCCCCTCCTTGGGGACTCCTCAGCGTGCCAGGCTCAAAGGCCACCTCCAGCCCTGCTCTCTATCCCCCATCCTGGAGGCCCTGCTTGGTCTTGGGTCAAGGTGGTGCCCGTGAGGATGAGCTCCTCCGGTGGGTGTGCATCAGCCTCTCCCAAGAGCAAGGGGACATCTCACTGTCTTCTCCAGAGGTGTCCACACTGCACCCACCCCCTGGTGCGGGTGGGGTGGGTGCTGGGGGTGGGAGAACGATGGGTTTGGGCTTTTGGTGCCGCATCCAGAAAACCTCCCTTGTCCAGGTGTTCCTGGGACCCCAAGGAGCAGCAGCAGGAGGGGCATCTCCTGGCGCTGGTGCAGGGATAGAGCTCAGGGGACATCCCCTGGGTTTGATGTCCACGTTCCAGCCTCCACTAACCTTGTCTTTGGGAGGTGAGGAGGGGCGTGAGGAGGACACCGAGCTCATCTCCCTCTCTCCTCCCGCAGCACAAAGGGAAAGTGAACCTGCATGTCTTCGAAGACTGGTGTGGAGGGGCCATCAGGCACCTGCGGAGGAACCTCCACTTCCCACTCTTTCCCCACGTGAGTCCTGGGCCCAGTGGGTGCTGCTGGATCTCCACTTGCTGTGGCCTTGGTCCTCGAGACCTTTTTACTCCAGGATTTTTTTGGTTTGGTTCGGGGCAGGTGATTCCCAGCAGAGCAGGGATGAGGTGGGTGGTGGTGGGACCTCGTCTTGGTGCCAGGAGCACGGGATAAGGAGGAGGAGGAGGTGGGCTGGGAGATGTTGGCGCAAGGCATGACCTTTTTGGGCTTTCCCATGCCCGTGTGCCCTCACAGACCCGCACCACGGTGAAGAAGCTGGCCGTGTCCCCCAAGTGGAAGAACTACGGGCTGAGGATTTTTGGCTACATCCACCCCTTCAAGGATGGTGAGTGGTGGACCTTGGCCTCTTCTCCCCTCCTTCCCCCGTTCTCGGGCCACGTGAGGACAGAAGGGCTGTTGGAGACAATCCCCAAAGCCCTGCTCCCAGGCAGGAAGGGCTTTCTGGAGCAAAGAACCTTCTCACTGGTTGCTCCGAATGGAGGTGAAGCCCTGATGCCATCCAGAGCCACGATGTGGGGTCCAGGGTGTCCCTTCTATCCCGTCCAATCCATCCCTTCGCTTCCATCCCCTCCCACTGGAGCTCAGCCTGTGCCCCCGCCAGGTCCCTCTGGTCACCTCCTCCTTTGCTCCTCACAGGGGATTTCCAGTTTGCGGTGGCTTCGGACGACAACTCCGAGTTCTGGCTCAGCTCCGACGAGAGCCCCTCTAACTCCCGCCTGATTGCGTTCGTGGGCAAGGTAGGGGCCGCCCTCCTCAACCCTCTGCCTGTCCCACACCGGGGGTGCCTGGGATCCCACCAAGAGCTTCCGGGTCCCTCGCTCCCAGCATTCCAGTGGCCATCCGGACCATCCCTGTGAGTCCAGTCCCACCTCTGCCCCTGGTTTGGCTTCTGAAGGACCATCTGCCCCTTGGTCCCATCCTGGCTGTAGCCACCAAGGACCAGGTGGCCCCAGAACAGGAGATGTAATATTTGCTCCTGGATTTTCTGGAGCATCAACTCCTATAACTGGAGACCCCGTGGTCCATCATCTCACCCGTGGTTTTTTGGAAATCTTGGTGTGGGCCAGTGACAAATCCTTGTGGTGGGAGTGGGCGGTGGGGACAAGCAGACCCTGGGACAGAGCTCCTGGGACAGCCTCCTGCCTGGAGAGCCTTTCTGCAGCACCGATGGAGGTGGAGCAGAGGCGTTGGACCTCCTGCACGCGTGGCTCGTGGTGTCCTGGATGTTCTCACGAGCTCCTCCTTCCTCCCCCAGCTGGGCACGGAGTGGACGGCACCGGGAGAGTTCACCAAGTTCAGCTCCCAAGTCTCCAAGCCCCTGCGGTGAGCGCGTCCCTGGGGGGTGGAGATGGAGGGGACAGGGCTGCTGCCTCCACACTGACTCTGAGCAGTTCTCCCCAGGAGGAGACCCCAACTGTGGGCTCTTCCCGAAAGGCACAGGGGGGACTGGGCTGGACAGGAGCTCATCCAACCATGTCCCCAGGCCCATGGCTTGAAGGGGCGGGGGGCTACAGCCACCTCTGCAGATCAGGAGGTGGGGATGGGGGATCCCATGAAGCTTCTCAGGGGACAGGGGAGCAACACCCACGTGTGAGCGAGACAGAGAGGGTTCCTGAGATGCCTCGTCCAGCAGAGGAGCTCTTGCTGCCCTGGCAGGGGCCGTGGTCACCTCAGCAGTGGTTTCTAACCAGCTTTTCCCTCTCCCACAGCCTCATGTCCTCCCGGCGTTACTACTTCGAGCTGCTCCACAAACAAGATGACCGGGGTTCAGACCACGTGGAAGTTGGTGTGAGTAGATGTCCTCACCACGGGCTTCTCTCAGGGCTTGTCATGACAAGAGCTGGCGTTAAAACGCTTTACCCTGGAGCAGAGCTGTCATTTCCCCCCCTCCAGCAGCGCCATCCACAGAGGGGATGGGGTCGGAGTTGCTCTGATGGGGCTGGGTCTCCAGGACACCTGGCTCTGCTCATCCAGTCCCTTTGTACCCGGGGTCTCTTGGGAGTGAAAGACCTTTCCATCTCTCACTTGTGTGCTGGAGATGGATGCGAACAGAACAGTGGGGTCAAGTGATGATGGGACACCCAGCTTGGCCATTCCCATCCCTCCTTCTTTCTCCTTGGCCTCCTGAAGAAGGGCTGGCAGAGGGAAAGTCCCCCTTGGGTTCCTTCTCAGAGAGCCCATTGCCATGGCGAGGAGAGCCTGGAGTCCCTGTCCCTGGAGGGGTTTAAAGGATGGGCAGGTGAGGTGCTCAGGGGTGGTTCAGTAGTGGATAGGGACGGTTGGACTCGATGATCTCAAAGGTCTTTTCCAACCAAGCGATTGCATGGTTCTGTGACTCCGTGAGATCAGAGCAGGGAGGTCCCAAGAGATCAGAGGTGATGGAGTTGGGTCCCTTTTATCTTTCCCCACTTGGAGATGCCAGGAGTTTCAAATCTGGACTTGTCTCCTTGGCTGTGCAGCCCTGGCAGAGCGAGTGTGGTGGGACTGGGCTGTCTCTGGGAGGAGAAGCTCTTGGCTCCTCAGCAAAGGTTTCCTCTCTGCCAAGCACTCCTTAATCTCCAGAGCTGGGCAACACCCCCTCCCGGGGCTCCATCCCGATAAGATCTGCATCGAAAAACAGATGGAGGGGGGAAATGTTCTTGTGCTTGGAGGGAGGGGACCCTTCCAGATGTTCAGAGAGAAACACCAGCCAGAAGAAAGCAGGACCTCAATGCTCCTCCCGCTGTGGGTGCTGAAGGGTGTGTCTGGACAAAGGCTCGTGACACACGTGGGGTTAAATCCGTGCAGGAGGCTCTGAGGGGACCCCGAGGGCATAGGACAGAATCCAAAGGTTGGAAGAGACCTCTGAGATCATCAAGTCCAACCAAGAATGCCCCCAGCACCCTGGCTTGGATCATCCCTGGGGTGGCAGCAGGAGCAGGGAAGGGATCGTCCCCCTGCACTCAGCACCTCAAATCCTGGGGTCAGGTTTGGGCCCCTCACTCCAAGAATGACCTGGAGGGGCTGGAGCGCGTCCAGAGAAGGGAATGGAGCTGGGGAGTGGTGGAGTCCCCACCCCTGGAGGGGTTCAAAGACCGTGTGGATGTGACACTTGGGGCCATGGTTTAGCAGGCACGGTGGGGTTGGGCTGACGGTTGGACTGGATGAGCTGAGAGGGCCTCTCCAACCTTAACAATTCCATGGTTGTGATGGGAACCCCTCTGCTCTCCACCTGCCTCCACACAGCAGCAGCGCCGGGCGTGAGGAGGACATGGATGCTATGGATGTGGGGCTGGCCCTGAAGGACCACGGGTGGGAGATGGGTCAGGATCTGCCCTGGGGCAGGAGCTCTCCTCTCCCCCTCTCCTCTCCTGCAGGGCCACGGGTGGGATCAGCGCTGTTGAGTTTCTGGGAGCTGAGGGTGGTGGAGAACCTGTCCTGTGGTACCTGGGGAGGGGCAGCTGCGTCCTGACCCCCTGCCCACCCCCATGCTCATTCTCCATCTCCTTTTGTTTTTCCCCTAGTGGCGAGTTTTCCTCCCTAGCCTGAAGTTCGAGGTGATCGACTCCTCCTCCATCTCTCTGTACACGGGTAAGGACCGCATGGGGCCACCGCAGCCACCGGCTCCCCAGGGGTTGCACGTGAGGGTGTCACCAGGAGAGCGGCACCAGGGCCTGCAAGGAGGAGGTGGAATGGGTCCAGAGGAGGCCATGGAGATGATCCAAGGGCTGGAGCCCCTCTGCTATGAGGACAGGCTGAGAGAGCTGGGGTTGTTCAGCCTGGAGAGGAGAGGGCTCTGGGAAGACCTTAGAGCAGCTTCCCAGGACTGAAAGGGGCTCCAGGAAAGCTGGGGAGGGGCTCTGGGTCAGGGAGTGCAGGGAGAGGAAGAGGGGAAGGGTTTTGAGCTGAAAGAGGGGAGATTGAGATGAGATCTTAGGGAGAAATGTTTTGGTGTGAGGGTGGAGAGGCCCTGGCCCAGGTTGCCCAGAGCAGTGGTGGCTGCCCCGTCCCTGGAGGTGTTCAAGGCCAGGCTGGATGGGGCTTGGAGCCCCTTGATCCAGTGGGAGGTGTCCCTGGGGTTGGAACTGGATGGGCTTTGAGGTCACTTCTAATTCAAAGCATTCCATGATTCTAAAGCTGTCTCATCTCCTGCAAGGGGGGTGGGAACTGGATGGGCTTTGAGGTCCCTTCCAACCCAACCCATCCCATGAAAGCAGCTCCTGGGGGAAGATCTCTCAACCTCTCAAACCCAGCTGAGCTCCCACTGGGTGTAAGAAGGGAGGAGGGACAATGGTGGGGATGTGCTGTGACCCTCTGGGAACGCAGCTCTCTGGGTGCTCCAACCCCGTCCCTGTGCAGGAAAATGCGGAGCACTGGCTCCGGGCCCCAAGGAGCCGTTGTGCTGCCAGGGATGGATGATGCAAGGTTTAATCAAATCTATTGATCTTCTGCCTCCTCCTGGCAGCCAGAAGGGCTTTGATAGATGGGTCCTGCCCCACCAATCTCGCCTGCGGAGGTGTCCACGAGGTGGGGGGGGAGGTGGCAGGTGGGGATCGATGGGGAGAAGAGGGATGGAGGGGGATTGTTGGGAATGATGTCCGTGAGACTGATGCTGTGCAGATAAATCCCACCCCACCCCGGCTCCTGTGCCTCAGTGCTGGCTCTTTCCACTTCTCCTCACTGATTCCCACCTCAGAATCATCCCAAGCAAAGCCCCATCACTTGTGGGGACCCTCTCCCCGTGGGGGCCCCTCCCCATGGCATGGCCACCGGCACACGGAGCATCCTTCTCCTTCCTTCATCTTCTCCAGGCTCTTCCAGGGGTTGCAGCCCAACCTCAACCACCTGCATGGAGGCACCTGGGGGGCCTCTCCCCAGCATGAATGGAGGAGTTTGGGGCTCGGGAAGGGGGTCTCTGCTCACTTCAGCACCTGCAGGTGCCTAACCAAGGATCTTCACCCTTGGGTGCTCGGGGCAGACAGCTCTGAGCGTGGCCACGGTGACCAGAGCGAGGTGACCTCCCTCAGGACCTCTGAGTGGAAGCCAGGGACAATGTGCCACCCTCACCCCTGGCCAGGAGGCACAACCAGCCCTTGTTGTGTTTCCCTGCATCTCCATCACCAGTTTCATTCCGGTGTCCTCGGGAGCTGAAGCCCTGGAACGTTCCCACCCCTTGGCTTTGAGCACGGGGAGGGACACCTGACTAGGACCTGGTGTTCCCTTGTCCTCCTGGTGCTCGTTGGCTGATGGCAATAATCATCAGGGTGATCGGTCACAGGGTGTACAAGTCCCTTTGAGCTCTGGAGGGTCCAAACACATCATCTCCCTTCGTCCTCCTGGGAGCAGGAGGAATCCCCGATCCTCTGAGGCCTCTTGGTGGGAGGTTCCACCTCGGAGGGCACTCCTAGAATGGTGCTCTGTGCACCCCGGGGCTTCAGCCCCTGTCCTCTCCTTCTCCAGATGAATCAGCCCTGAAGATGAACCACGTGGAGCACATTCCACAGACTTTGGCCAGCCACAGCGAGAGCCACCTCTGGGAGGCCCAGCGAGAGGAGCATGGGGCTGACATGCTGAAGCCTGACCCCAGGGACACCTTCTTCCTCAGTAGGTGGCTTGGACCGTGCCCTCACACACCTCCCTGTGGTTTTGAGGGGTGGAAAAAGGCAGGATCTGGCTGCCACGGGCGCCTGGAACGTCCCCCCTGCCTTCTGCCCATCTCCTGAATGGAGGGCATCTCTGCTGGGTCCACGGTGGGGCAGGGTGGGGTGGTTTGGGCTGCAGACTACGAGGTGGGTTGGGCTTGCGGGGTGGAAGGACACGGCCTGGGGATGAGCAGCAGCTTCTTCTCCCCAGCCCCGGCCATCGAGGCCTCCCGCGTGGAGAACGTGCTGGTGCCCTGTGCCTACAGCCCCACCTATGTGGTGAAGGACTTCCCCATCGCCCGCTACCAGGGCCTGCAATTTGTAAGTGTCCCCCCACCCCGGGACAAGGACAGGATCACGGTCCCACGGGGGACACGGCCGAGGCCAACGCTTTGCCCCCCACCCCAGGGCAAGGGATGTGTCCACCTGATGGAAATCCAGGAGAAAACATCCCTCTCTGGAGGATCAGGCTGAGCTTCTCCCACCTGGACCTCAAGGGGTTGGGTTGCAGCCCCGTGGGGGGTTGGAGGTGCCGGGGGTCCCCTGGCTGTTGGGGAACAGTGCTAGTGGCGGTGGGACCCCGGCTCCAGTGTCCTCGGGGTGACGGCGGTGGGGTCACCTCCCCAGGTCTACCTCTCATTCGTGTACCCCAATGACTTCACGCGCCTCACGCACATGGAGACGGAGAACAAGTGCTTCTACCGGGAGTCCCCCCTCTACCTGGAGAAGTGAGTGCCGGGGGCTCCCCGCGAGGCGGGGCCGGGGCCAACCGGGGTGCTCGGGGCTGGTGCCGCCTCCTCACGGAGGAAAGGCCACCTCCAGGCTGGCTCTTGCCCCACCTCTTGGGCAAGTGGGAGCTTGAGACCTGGCGGCAGTCCTGGCTTTGGGAATCGCAGCTCTGGTTGGAGCCAGGGTGGGCTGGGCAGGGACCTTCCTTCCCATATGGAACTGTGTGTGCGAGCACCTCCTCCAACTGTGCCCTTCTCCCTCATCTCTGAGGCATGGAGAGGATTGTCTCCCTCTGCTCTGCTCTGGTGGGAACTCATCTGGAGTCCTGGGCCCTGTTCTGGAGTCCTCAGCACAGGAAGGACCTGGAGCTGTTGGAGTGAGACCAGAGGAGGCTACAGAGATGATCCGAGGGCTGGAGCCCCTCTGCTATGAGGACAGGCTGGGAGAGTTGGGGTTGTTCAGCCTGAAGAAGAGAAAGCTGTGGGGAGACCTTAGAGCAGCCTCCCAGGACTGAAAGGGGCTCCAGGAAAGCTGTGGAGGGGCTTTTTCCAAGGGCATGGATTGATGGGATGAGGGGGAACAGCTTTAAATTGGAAGGGGGGCGATCTAGTTTGGACATTATGAAGGAATTCTTCACGATGAGGGTGGGGAGGCCCTGGCCCAGGTTGCCCAGAGCAGTGGTGGCTGCCCCATCCCTGGAGGTGTTCCAGGCCAGGTTGGATGGGCCTCGGAGCCCTCTGATCCAGTGGGAGGTGTCCCTGGGGTTTGGAACTGGATGGGCTTTGAGGTCCAACCCAGCCCATCCCACAATCCCTCTCCCAGGTTTGGTTTCTACAAGTACATGAAGATGGATGAAGAGGAGGAGGACCCGCGCCAGGGAGCCTTTCTCTTCCTCAGCCCCGACAGTGAGTCTCGTGCCCCGCGGGCAGCGCTGAACATCGGTGACCTCACCCTCCGGCCCATCTGCTTGGCTCTCTGAGATGCCTCCAGCCCTGCTGGTGGTCTTGGGGAGGGGCAGGTCGTGGGGTGAGGTGCCTCCAAGTGGTCCCAATTGCTCCGTAGTCCCACATCCTGCTCGGCTCGGCCATGAAGTGCTGGAAGATAGGGGCAGAGGGGTCTGATTTGCCCTCCCTGCTTATGGAGCATCTTCTGGGTGGGCCTGGTCAGTGGGTGGGAGGATTGGACCAGAGCTGGAGTCAGGGATGCTCATGAGGAGCCAGGATGGTCAGACCCTGCCTCACCATCAGTTGGTGGCTTGGTGAAGCCCTGACAGGCGTGGTTTGCTCCTGGATGGACCAAGAGTGGTGGCCAAGGCTTGGAGGGGTTACCAGGAGCTGCCAACCCTGGTTGGTGCTCCAGGTTCCCCATCTCCCTCCCCACTGCCTTGGACAACTATTGCCTCCTTGCCTTGGGCCACCACAGGGTTGTGCCGAGCAGTTGGGACCCTCGGGGTATTTATCTCACCCTTTATTCCCCAGATTTCCTGGAGGATGAAGAGGAGGAGGAAGGAGTGGACAGCCCTGAGCCCACAGAGCCACCTCCTGCAGCCAAGAAGAAGATCTTCAGGCCGGTGCCTGGAGCCAAAGGGAAGGAGATCCCACTGGTCACTGGGGGTTATGGAGATGACTTGGACTATTACAGCTTCCGCCGCAAGCGGGGTCCGGTCCGGGGCGAGGCGAGCACACCAGGGCGCCCAGCAAGGTGGAGCACGTCCCAGCAGGCCCTCCCTGAGGAGCTCCATGGTGAGCAGGACCCGAGCCCCACGCCGGAGCAGGTCCACGGGCGGATGCTCAGTTGGTTGCCCCAGGACCCCAGCGAGGAGGATGAGCTGGGGCTGCTGTCGCCTTCGAAGCATGGGGGGGCTCTGGGCCTCCAGCCCCACCACTCTGTTCCCATCTTTGATGACAAAGCCAAAGCGCCAGGTCCCAGCCAGGCCATGGCACCCAAGGAGGACACGAAGCCCCGGAAAGCCCAGGAGAAGGTCTATGTGACCAGGCTGCAGCCGGGCAATCGCAAAGCCCAGGCCAAGGAGCCCGTCTTCCCTGGCATCTTCCTCTACCCAAAGCATCTGAAGAAGGTCCGCCTTCGCTCCAGGAGCCCTCAGAAGCATCCTGTTACCTCCACCAAGCTCTGGGCCGTCCCTGGTCACCGCTCGCCCTGGCTCCTGAGCAACATCTCCAAGGAGAAGGACCCCGCCAGGAGGAGGAGCACGCGAGCGGGCGGCAAGAGGTGGCAACACCCACCCAAGGTGGGCACTGAGCGGCGGGAGCTGCCCGACCTCCTCACCCTGGGCACCGAAGGGCTCTTCAGTAGGGAGACCCGTGAGGACATGACCCCTGCCCCGGGCCGGACAGCGGCCACCACCGATTACAACTCCTCCGAGGTGGGTACGCGGGGGACGTCCTTTCTGAAGACATCTGAGGCAACGGCGTCCCAGCAGAAGGAGGGGAAGGGCCAGGAAGAAGAGGAGGAGGAGGAGGAAGAAGAAGAGGAGGTGTCGGACTACAGCTATGAGGCTGGGGAGCTGCAGCAGAGCTGGCTGGAGGACTCCATCAATTGGCAGAGGACGTTCAGCGTCAGCTCGGTGGACTTTGAGCTCCTGCGCTCCGACTGGAACGACCTGCGCTGCAACGTGTCGGGGAACCTGCAGCTGGGCGAGGGCGAGGTGGTCGACGTGGTGGCTCAGTACATGGAGAAGCTCAACGAGAAGAACGGAGGGTGAGGAAGGAGGGGAGCGTGGGCAGGAGGTTGGGGGTGGTACCTTCACCCCACTTCTTGGGGCTGGGTGGGCCGGATGGTGGGTTCAGGCAAACCCTTTGAGCAAGGGAGTGGTGGAGAACATCATGGAGCTCGTGGCGTTGATGCTTGTGGTGGTGGAGCTCATGGTGCCCATGGCGTTGGTGACCATGGTGGAGGTGCCCATGGTGATGGAGCTCATTGCATTGGTGCCCATGGTGATGGAGCTCATTGCGTTGGTGCCCATGGAGGTGGAGCTCATGGCAGTGGTGCCCATGGCAGTGGAGCTCGTGGCGCCCATGGCCAAGGTGCCTATGATGATGGAGCTCGTGGCACCCCATGGCCAAGGTGCCTATGGTGATGGAGCTCATTGCGTTGGTGCTCGTGGCTGTGGTGCTCGTGGTGGTGGAGCTCATTGCGTAGGTGCCCATGGTGATGGAGCTCGTGGTGGTGGAGCTTTCAAACGCGTCTCCTTTCCGCACAGCATCTACACCCTGCTGAGGATCATCAACGTGGAGAAGCGCCGGGACACGGCCCGGGGGAACCGTTACCTGCTGGAGCTGGAGCTGGCAGAGCGCGGCCAGCGAAGGGTGAGGCTCTCCGAGTACGTCTACGTCCTCCTGCACCAGGGCAAGCAGGACGACAGCGCCGAGGCCAACGCCGCAGGAGCAGCCCTGGGGGCCACTGAGCCCCAGCCCAGCACCTGGAGCGTCCTCTACGGCAGAGCCGTCCTGTGCCGGCCCCTGAGGCTCAGCTGGAGACAGGACGTGACGGTGCACTTCGTGGTGCCCGGTAGGTGACAGCAGGACACGTCCCTCCAGGGCCTCTGCTGCTCCCCCAGCAGCCTCTGGTGGGAGGAAGGCAACGCCTTGGGTCCCCGTTTGCGTCCTCCACGTTGGCCCGAGGAGGCTGAGGTTCTCCCATCCCATCGGAAGGGGCGTTGGCTTGGGCGGGGGTGGTTGGACCCCCGAGTGCTGATCCTGAGGGACCTCTGTGGCTGTTCCTGGCAGTGAAGAACCAAGCGCGCTGGGTGCAGCAGTTCATCTCGGACATGGCCCACCTGTACCAGGTCACGAGGGACGCCAACTTCAACGTCATCCTGGTGGACTTCGACAGCGACGACATGGACATTGAGAAGGCCCTGCGGGATGCCCACCTGCCCCGGTAACCAACCCCACGGGAGCTCCGGCTCCAACCTCGCTCCCCAACAAGGCTGCTGAGGGCTCCTTGTGGTGGGACAGGTCACCCTGGTGCTTCCCCAGCCCTTCCCCACTGTCCCCTTCCTCCTCCTTTTGGGGGGTTGAACTCATTTGCCACGTGGAGGAGGTGGGGATGGAGAAACCTCCTCTCCCTCTGTGTGGGGAGCACGAGTTGTGGGCACCTGCCCCTCCTTCTGAGAAGGTCCCCTCTCCTCTCTGGTGGCCTCGGCTCCATCCCTGTTGGTCACCACCACCACCAGACCTCTGGTCCTGTCCCCTCAGGTACCAATACCTGCGGCGCACGGGGAACTTCGAGCGCTCGGCGGGGCTCCAGGCCGGTGTGGACACGGTTGAGGTGAGGACCCACCTCCCTCCTCGGTGTTCCCTGCTCCCGGTGCCGCGTTGACCCCTGACCGCACCGCTGGGTGTCTGTCCCCTCACGCAGGACGGACACAGCATCGTCTTCCTCTGCGACCTCCACATCCACTTCCCTGCCAACATCCTGGACAGTATCCGGAAGCACTGCGTGGAGGGCCACCTGGCCTACGCGCCCATCGTCATGAGGCTGGGCTGCGGCAGCTCCCCACGCCAGCCCGACGGTCAGTGCCGGCCCCTCCGCCCCCACCTGCCCCCACCTGCCCAGGGACACCTGGCGCTGGGTCACACCTGGGCCGGGAGGAGCACGGAGGATGGGCTTGGGGTTTGCTCTGGCCAGTCTGGGGTTCAAGGCCAAGGGTGGTGGGTGGGACGTCCCCAAAAAACTGGGCTGTGGCCTCCTGAGCCCTCAGAGAAGGTGATGGGGATGGACTCGTGGGGGTAAGAAGGGTTGGGATGGGATGATCCTGTGGGAAGGGTTGGGATGGGATATTCCCAGTGGGGGAAGAAGGGTTGGGATGGGACATTCCCAGTGGGGGAAGAAGGGTTGGGATGGGACATTCCCAGTGGGGGAAGAAGAGTTGGGATGGGACATTCCCATGGGAAGGGTTGGGATGGGAGATACCCATGGGGATAGAAGGGTTGGGATGGGATATGCCGTGGAGGAAGAAGGGTTGGGATGGGACAGTGGGGCCAGCTCAGAGGTGATGGATTCGGGGTCCCCGCTCCTCATTGCTCTGCGCCCTCCAGGCTACTGGGAAGTGAACGGCTTCGGCCTCTTTGGAATCTACAAGTCAGACTTTGACCGTGTGGGAGGGATGAACACGGAGGAGTTCCGGGACCGCTGGGGCGGGGAGGACTGGGAGCTCCTGGACAGGTGAGGCTGGGGGTTCTGCAGCACCACAACCCCCCACAGACCTCATGGAATCACAGGATGGGTTGGGTTAGAAGGGACCTCAAAGCCCATCCAGTTCCAACCCCAGGGATACCTTCCACTGGATCAGGGGGCTCCAAGCTCCATCCAACCTGGCCCTGGACACCTCCAGGAATGGGGCATCCACAGCTTCTTTGGGCAACCTGACCCAGGGTCTCCCCACCTTCACAGGAGAACATTTCTCCCCAAGATCTCATCTCAATCTCTCCTCTTTCAGCTCAAAACTCTTCCCCCTCATCCTGTCCCTGCACCCCCTGATCAAGAGCCCCTCCACAGCTTTCCTGGAGCCTCTTTCAGTATCAGGAGAGTGCTTGGATCTCATAGAACCATGGAATCACTTGGTTGGAAAAGACCTTTGAGATTATCGAGTCCAACCATCCCTGTCCACTACTGAACCACCCCTGAGCACCTCATCTGCCCAGCTTTTAACCTCCTCCAGGGATGGGGACTCCACCCCCTCCTGGCAGCCTTTGGCAGGGCCTGAGACCCCTTTCCATGAAGGAATATTCTTTGATGTCCGATCTGAACCAGACCTGGTGCCACTTGAGGCCGTTCCCTCTCACCCCATCTCCTGTCCCTTGGGAGCAGAGCCCAGCACCCACCTCACCACAACCTCCTTTGTTTTGGTGACCTGAAGTCTCAAATTTGGGCTCATCCCTTGGGAAACCCTGCCTTTCAGTGGCTCTGGGCTGGGATCAGGCAATGGTGAAGGGACCAAATGTCCCTTTTTGGGGTCCTGGATCCACCCCCCATCCCCGTGTCCTCCCCCAGGGTCCTTCAGAGCGGGCTGGAGGTGGAGCGCTTGCGTCTCAGGAACTTCTACCACTACTTCCACTCCAAGCGTGGGATGTGGAACGCCCGCCCCAAGAGGCCCCCCAAGGAGTGAGCGCCCCGAAAGCCAGCAGGGAGCCACCCCGTGCCCCCCAGCTCAGCCTTGGGGACCACGTGGGGACCGTTCTTGGTGGGATGGGAGCGGGGAGGGTGGAGCAGGTGGTGATTTTTTTCTTAAGGGTCTAATTTCTTAGTCAGAAATGAATTTATTAACTCGTTAGTGCTGGGATAACGAGCGGCCCTTGGGGGCTGCACCAGGATGGTGATGCTCAAGGTGGAAAAGTGGTACCCGAGGTCACGGCTGGTGCTCACCCTGCACCCCTTTTTGCTGTCCCCACCCCAAATTCCCAACCCTTGTCCCAGTACTGGAGCTTTTGTGACAGGACAACTGGTACCCCAGGAGTGGGGATGTCCAAACCCTCCCACTGAGCTCCTGGGATCCACGGAGCCACCACGGAGAAGAAAAGGTGGGCATGGGGATGTGTGGCAGAGCCCCTTGGCAGGATGGGACCTGGTTGGGGTGGGAAGGGCCGAGGCCGGAGCAAGTCCAGGAGCCATGGGAGAGCGACTGAATGACGTTTCCAAGCTGATTTCTGTGAAATTACGAGGTAGGAACCCGTTTTCAGGAAGGTTTTGTCTGGTTTTGGGATCTCTTTTTTTTTTTTTTTTTTTTTTTTTTTTTTATTCTGGAGAAATAAAATCGATGTCTTGCTGGGATTTTTCTCCTCCTCCTTCCATCACCCTCGGGTCTTGGCAGGATGCCGGGTGGTGGGGCACGAGAAGCCAGGTTAGTCACTGTCCCTCGCTGATTCCAAGCCCTGTGGTGGTGGCACCTGGCCATGAGGATGCTTTTGGTTTCTTGAAGTCTCTGCTGCTCTTCCCAAAAGCCAGGAGGGCTTGGAATTCCCAGCCTCTGGTGAGAGGAGGTGTGTCCTGACGAGGAGATCCATGCCCAGTGCTCACCAGGACGTTTGCTGGTGGAAGCCTTGGTCTGTGAAACCCCCTCAAGCCTGGAAGGAGAGGTCGGGAACCCCTTCAAGCCTGGAAGCTGCTCCTGGTGGTTCCCAGCAGCAGCAGCAGGAGGATGGGTATGGGACAAGGATCTGCTCTTCTCGGTGGGAGATGGCAGAGGTGTTGCAAGGGGCCCCCTTCCAGTGAGAAGGAGGAGGAGGAGGCGGTGGCAGCCGCTGTGTGGTGGTTGCCCGGCCGCACGCCCGGGCTTGCAGGGAGGTTGCTGAGCCTCCACCCCACACCTGGGCTCCACCCGGGAGCCGCCTGCACCCCACACGCTGCACCCCACAGCCAGGTCCTTGCACGTCCCTTGGGGTGCCACCACCCTGAGCTTCCAATAGCCATGAGCCCCTTCTTCTCCACAGCTGGGTCTCCCTGTCCCTCAGCATCCCCTGTGGTGCCACCACCATGAGGTCCCAACACCGTGAGCATCCCAGGAGAGCTGAAGCACCCCCAGAGCCTCCTCCCGGGCTCTGTTTGAGCACCCATTGAGGTTGGGGGTGAGGATGGAGGTGGTGGGCTCTGCACACTCTTGCCAGCAGAAGACAACCAGAACCTGGGGCTCAGGGGGATTTTGGACCCCAGATTTGGTTCTCGTGGCCCCAGGGTTTGCCAGAAAGGGCTGGCGCTGGGGATGCAGCAGGGTTGGTGTCCTCGCCCGCCGCCCGCTTTGGGAAGAGCTTTGTTGTGGGTTCTGCCCGCTGTGCCGGGGCTTGGCCTGAGGGATCCCTGAGGATGCTTCTCCTTGGGCTCGGCTTCTCCTTGGCTTGTTTTTTCTTTGGGCTTCTCCTTGGACTTCTCCTTAGGATTGTCTTCTCCTTGGGCTTGGCTTCTCCTTAGGCTCAGCTTCTCCAGCAGCTTCCCAGCCAGACAAGCTCCCAAAGCCTCCAGCATGGGAGTAGGACCCAAATTCAGAACTTCTGCTGCTGGAAGGGACTGGTGGAACCATTGCCAGCAGCACCATCCCCACTGGGGACACTGGGCCAGCCCTGCCAGGTGGGTTTTCCATCTGAAACCCTGGGAACACCTTGGAGCCAACTCTTGGTTTCTGCTTGGGACAGCCCAGCGGAGGGGTTTGTGCCTCCAGCAGTGTCCAAGCTGTGGCTGGGGACCATGTGGACCACCAGGAGCATCTCCAGGTGTTGGAGCTCCAGGTGACAGTGGGGTACGGGCAGGTCCCTGCTTTTAGGTGGAGCCACCTTGCCCTGGGGGTTGCTCTGAAGGCATCGAGGCTTCCTCAGGGCATGGGAAGCGAATGCCAGCCTGGAGCAACCTCGCTCTAGGGCTGCCCCAGCCAAGCGAGGGGTTAGTGGAGGGCAAGGGGGAGCACGGGAATGTCCCCAACATCTCCAGGTGGAGGGTCCTGTGCCGAGGAGGGGGTCACCTCTGGGCAGCCCCCCTAGCGTGTGCTGGGGGTGTCGCAGAGCTGGGGCTGCAGCGCCAGTGGAGCCGATGCCCCCCAAACAGGTTTGGCCCGTTCCGAACGCTCCCTCTTGGCTTATCTGGCTTCAAAGAGCTCCTGCTCCATCCCACGCACACAAACACGCTCCCTGCAACCCCCCCGGGGCCTGGGGGAGCCCCCCTGCGCCCCAAAAGCCATCCCAACCCCCCAGCTCTGCCTCCTCTCCATCCCCTTTTAGAAGCCCCTCCTTGTCCCCGTGGAAGGGCCGCCTGGTCCCATGGCCCTGGTGATGGGACCAAGGGTGGCTTCTTGGAGAACCACCAAGGGGGCCGAGGTACAGCCCTGCTGAGCAGGACGGGGCAACCAGGACCCTCGGGCACCCCACGGGAATTCTGGCCGCGCGCTTGGGAATTCTTGGAGCAGCCACAAGCCCCAAGGGCTCAAAGTCGGCTGCGAGGAGAAGGGGTTTGGAGCTCACATGCAAAACAACGGTGAAGAGACTGGTTGGGTGAGGTCCTCGGGGCGGGCCCCGTGCCCGCCGCACCGGCCACGCCAGCACTCGGCATCGCCCACCCCACGGAGCACCCAAGGGTGCACCCGGCTGCTCGAGAGATGCTGCAGGGCAATGGTCCTCCGGGGCCACCAACCAAGGTACGTGGCGGCGCGTCCCGCGCCCATTGGTGTCACCGTCCCCAGGGAAAGCCGTTGGCACCCGTCGGGCCCCGTGGTGGAAAGGGGCAACGCAGGTGGTGGATCCAGCGCTGGCCAAGAGGCTCCTGCTCGCCTCGTGCCTCAGTTTCCCCAGCCTGGCTCTTGGCAGCCTTTGGAGGCCACTCCCTGCCGGGGACGCCAGTGGCATCGGGAGCCGTATGCGTGCCCGAGGACCCGGTTTGGGGGCATTTGGGGAGTGGGAGACGACAGGGAGCTGGGATCTCCCTGGGGGTGCGGCTCTGTCCCCCCTCGGAGGGAGGGAGATGGGTGCCTCCAGACTGGGGGTGCCAGCGGCGGCTTTGGGGCCCCCCAGGCTGAGGAGGTGTCATTGTCACCTTGATTGTGGCCGAAACCCCTTGGGCATCCCCCAATTTTCCTCCAAATATGGGTTTTTTTTTGCTTTTGGGGGGGGACTTGGGTTCCAGGAGCCATTCTGTGGCTGCTTTAGGGACCCCCAGACTGAGTTTATTTATCTCTGTGTCATTGTCACCCTGGCTGTGATCAAATCCTCTTGGGAATCCCCCACTTTTCCTCCAGATATGGGATTTTGGTGCCAATTTGCTGCTTTTTAAGCATCCCCCCTCCCACCCAACACTTCCCCCAATCAAGGAGCCACTTGATGAGGCTGAGGCTTCTGGTTTTGGCTTCAAACCTGCCTCAACACCCCCCCGACCCCCCAGTTTCCACCCTTCAGCTGCAGGGCAGGGGAAGAGGGACTTGGAAGGGAGGCAGAGCCTGGGGAATGGAGGTCCCAATGGCCTTGGGGACCCTCAGGCTGAGAGGGTGTCATTGTCACCCTGGTTGTGGCTGCATCCTCTTGGGATTCCCCCAATTTTCCTCCAGATATGTTTCTTTTGTTGTTTTTTGGGCTCCAGGAGCCACTCTGTGACTGCTTTGGGGACCCCCAGACTGTGTTGATTTATTCCTGTGTCATTGTCACCCTGCCCATGACCAGGTCCTCTTCGGCATCTCCCAATTTTTTTTCAGATATGGGGTTTTGGTGCTATTTTTCTGCTTTTTAAGCATCCTCGCTCCAATCCAACACTTCTTATTCAAGAGCCACTTAACGAGGCTGATGCTCCTGGTTTTGGATTCAAACCTGCCTCAACCCCCCCCAGGACCCCCAGTTTCCATCCTTCAGCTGCAGGGCAGGGGGAAAGGGGCTTGGACAGAAGGCAGAGCCTGGGGCAATGGGGGTTCCAGTGGGCTCGGGTGAGGCAGTGTCATTGTCACCCTGGTTGTAGCCCGATCCCCTTGGGAATTCCCCAGTTTTCTTCCAGATATGGGGGTGGTTTGGGTTTGTTTTTTTTTTTTTGGGGGGGGGGTGTCTGGGAGCCTCTTTAGGGACCCCCAAACCGAGTTTATTTAACCCTTTGTCATTGTCACCTTTGCCATGGTTGGATCCTCTTGGACATCCCCCGATTTTTCTCCAGATATGGGATATTTTTGGTGCAAATTTGCTGCAGGATCCCCCCCCCCCCCCCCCCCCAGTTTTCACCTTTCAGCTCCAGGACAGTGGGAAAGGGGCTTGGAAGGGAGGCAGAGCATGGGGGGTGGGGGTCCCAGGACCATCCCTGAGCCCCCCCAGTGCTGGCACAGGAACAGTGGGCACGCACGAGCTTGCATGGGGAGCAGATCCTCCACCCTCCCCACCTTCTGCCGGGGGGGGGGGGAACCCGTGATTCATCGGGGCTCAGAGGCTTTGGGAGCGCCCGCTGACACTCCCTGTGTGGGTGGTGCCATGGTGGGAGAAGAAAAGGGGAGAGACCCTTGGGTGCTGCACCCCGAAAGGGTTAACGTGACCTCTAGGCAAAGGGGAAGGGTTCCCAGTAAACCCAGCAAGACCCTGAGCTGGGGAGTGCCACCTGGCATTGGTCCTGATGCGATGGTGGCACCAGGGCTTTGCAGCCCACGGGGGTTTGGAGAGGGCATCAAAGTAGGGTTTGTCACCCCAAAACAGGTGCCCGCAGCCCGTGCCACCCCGCCCTGGCATCGGCCGCCGCGCCTGCTGATGGTGGCGCATTCCTCAGCGCCCTTTCACCCTCCAGAGGAAGCGCTGATGCCAGGAGGGCGCTGTCGACAGCGTTCCCGTGGTGGCATCACTGGCTGTCATCAGCAAGCGCGGTGCTTGGGAGCAGGGACGGAGCTGGAATTCCAGGGCGTGGCTGAGACCAGGCACAACTCAGTGCAGGAGTGACACTGGCATTGAGGGGCAGCGAGCCCAGTGCCCAGGAACAGGGGCTGAGACTGAGACCGGGCACAGCTCAATGCAAGAGTGATGCCAGCGCTGAGGGGCAGCAGGGACAGAGACTGAGAGCTGGGGCTGAGATCAGGCACAATTCGGTTCAGGAGAGATGCCAGCCCTGATGGGAACAAAGCCCAGAGCCCAGGAGCAGGGACAGTTGGAATTGAGACCGGGCACAACTCAGTGCAGGAGTGACACTGGTGCCCAGAAGCAGCGATGGAGTTGGAATGTTGGGGCTGAGACCGGGCACAATAGGGTCCAGAAGCGGTTCTGGAGCCAAGGGGCAGCAAGCCTGGTGCCCAGGAGCAGGGTCAGAGGCTGAGACTGAGCACAGCTCAGTGCAGGAGTGACACTGGCACGAGGGACAGCGAGGCGGGAGCAGGGGCAGAGCCCGAGCGCTGGGGCTGAGACTGGGGACAACTTGGTGCAGGAGTGATGCTGGCACTGAGGGGCACAGACCCCGGTGCCCGGGAGCAGGGAGATGGAATGCTGGGGCTGAGACCGGGCACAACTTGGTGCAGGAGTGGTGCCGGTGCTGAGGGGCACAGAACCTGGTGTCCAGGAGCAGGGAGAGAGTCTGAATGCTGTGGCTGAGAACAGACACAGCTCAGTGCAGGAGTGATGTCAGACCCGATGGGCAGAGGGGGAGGGCCAGGGCTGAGACGGGGCACAACTCGGTGCAGGAGTGATGCTGGCACTGAGGGGCACAGACCCCAGTGCCCGGGAGCAGCGATGGAGCTGGAATTCTGGGGCTGAGCCCGGGCACGACTCGTTGCAGGAATGAGCAGCTCAGTTATCCCGGGGTGTCGGAAGCGCTGTGTAAATTTCCGGGGTGGGGAGGAAAGTCCGGGAGCCGTTCTGAGCACCCCGGGACGGGGGGGGGCGCGATGCCCCCACCCTGGCCGTGCCGGGCTCGGCCGGGGCGGCTCATTAGGTGGAGCTGCTAATTAGTGCCGCAGCGCAAGGGCTGAGTCACCGCTCGCCACCCCCCCCCCCCCCCCTTCGCTTTGTATTAATGTTATTGTTGTTTTTTAATTCCCGGCTGATTTGAAAAGCAAAGCAAGGGGAGTTTGGCCACTAATTAACGCTAATTAACCCCTCGGGTACCAGCCCCCTGCACTGAGGGGCTGCCCGGGAGGGGAGGGGGGGCACTGCTGGGGGGGGCTGTTTGGACCGTGTGGGGGTCTGGGCTCTTCAGAGAGGCAAGGGGGAAGGGGTCTGGAGATGTTCTTGAAGGCCATGTGGGGGTCCTGGACTTGCCAGAGGAACAATGTTGGGGGTCCAGGGCTTTCTAGAGGGACAATAGTGGGGGTCTTGGACTGGCTGGTGGGGCCGTATGGGGGTCTTGGCCTTCCCAGAGGATCAATGTTGGGGATCTGGTGGCCACTGAGCCCTGGCTGGTGGGGACATGTGGGGGTCCGGGTCCCTTTCCAGCAGCCACGTGTAGGTGTGGGTCCCACTGGTGGGGCTGCCCAGGACCTTGGTCAGGGGAGGGGGGGCGGTGGTGTCACCCTGAGATGTGTGTGCGGGGGTGTCTGTCTCTGCCCACCGCATCCACAGCCCCCACCACCCCTGCCCGTGAGGCGACGGTGGTTGGGGCGCATTGGGGCCTCCTCCCTCTTGGTGGGGCGCGGTGGCCGAGGCGTGGCGGCGCGGTGGGGCGTGCTGGGAGCCTCCCTACGGCTTCAGGGAAGCGGCCGCCGCGCTCACCTGCGCAGGTTGGCCTGGCTTGCCCTGCCTTGCCTCGCCTTGGCTTGGGTGGCCTCACCTTGGCGTGAGTGGCCTCGCCTTGGCGTGGGTGGCCGCCGTCGCCATGCAGGACGCCTCTAATGCCTTCCTGCTGTCGGCCCTGCAGCCCGAGGCCGGGGTCTGCTCGCTGGCCCTGCCCTCGGACCAGCAGCTGGACGGCCGCGGCCGGGAGGCGGCCGAAGCCCAGCGGCTCCGCAGCGCCCGTGTCCAGGAGCAGGTTCGCATCCGCATGATGCTCAGGGGGCAGGCGGCCACGCGCCACGACGACCACACCGACGGCACCAGAGGTGGGACAACACCCCCTGCCCTAATCCCTCCTCCTGTGCCCTCTGGGGTGCGTGCGTCGGGAACCCCCTGGTCCCATGGGAACCCTTTGGTCCTACACATGGGAGCCCCTCGATCCCACATGTCAGGAATCCTCTGATCCCACGGGAACCCCCTCAGTCCTATGGGAACCTCTTGGTCCCGTGTGTTGGGAAACCCTCAGTCCCATGGGAAACCCTCAGTCCCACAGGAACCTCTTGGTCCCACATATCATGAAACCCCTTCATCCTATGGGAACCCTCTGGTCCCGTGGGAACCCCTCAGTCCCACACAATGGGAACCTCTTGATCCCAGACATCAGGAATCTCCCAACCCCTTCAGCTCATGGCCCAGCTCAGGGCTGGGGGGCTGGCACCCACCCCACTGCCCCCCCCCCTCCCCCCCTGGCATCTCCAAGGCCTTTGCTAAGCCTGGTGACATCCCCGGCCTCGTCGCGTCTGTGCTTCGGTTTCCCCTGGGTGGGTTTGCCCTGGGGGTCCCGTACCCTGCTTTGGGCTGGTGGTTGATGCCCTGGCAGATCCCCCTATGTCCCCCCAGGCCCCTGGCCGCGCCGCTGGCTGCGCTCCAAGCGCCTCCATTTAACGTCTGCGCGGCGCCTCCGCCCTGCTGCGTCACCCACGGCGTGGGGTTCGCTTGGCACCCCAAGCCCGGGTGCCGGGGACAGACCCCACCTCCGTGCTCTGGGCTGACCTGGGCGTGGGGTGACTCAGGCTGGTGGCACCACCACAGCTGGTGGCTTCGTCCCCATCCCCACCTGGTGCTGGTGGCTTTGTCCCCATCCCCGCTGCAGCCAGTGGCTTCATCTTCATCACCACAGTGGTGGCGAGCTGGGAGGGTGGCACGGGGGGCACCTAGGGCCCTGCCAGCAGCCGTGGCCGGGGTGATGGGACAGGGACCAGCTTTGGCACTGCCGTGGCTCCCGCAGGAGTGCCTGCTGGGATGGGTTGGCTCTTCGGTCCCAAGGCCCCCCTGCCCCGTGCTCACGTTGACCCTTCCATCTCCGCCCTGCAGGTGGTCCGTATGGCACGGCCCTGCGCTCCTCCTTCAGCTCCCGCTCTCAGAGCAATGGCCTGGACCCCAAACCCTCGGTACGTACGGGGGGGGGGGTCCTCCACCACCCCCCGCCGGCGCCCAGCACCGCGGCAGCTGGGGATGGTGGCCAAGCCCCAGTCACTGACAGGATATGTTGGCTGGGGATGGAGGGCTGGGATCATGGGCACCCTCTGACTCCCCGCCTCCCCCCCGCAGCTCTACCAGCCGCTGGCCAAGAAGGACTTTGGGACGCTGAAGGGCAGCGCCTGGTCCTCGCGCTCCGCGGTCGACCTGACCCCGCACAAGCGCGTGGCGACCATCAGCAATGGGAGGTTGCCCAAGGGCCGGGGCTATGGCACCGCCTACGCGGCCTCACAGGCCGCTGACCCCTCGCTGCGGCCCAGCTCCTTCCATGAGCGCAGCGCCCGCGCGCGGCAGAGCTTCGACACCCTCTCGCTGCGCTCCCTGCGCTTGGCAGAGGCGCCGCTCACGCCCGGCGCCGACGACCGCTACAGCGTCATCTCCGAGCAGCCGCAGCCCGGGGGGCACCGGGCGCTCTACAGGAGCCAAGGAGGTGGCGGCTTCGCCCGCTCCTTCACCTTTGAGAGGCAGCTGAGTGGCGGCTCCAGCACCAAGGCCACCCCTGACTGGTTGGACGGCAGCGAGGTGACCCAGAGCCGCACCATCCGCGCGCCTGCCATGCGCACGCTCCAGCGCTTCCAGAGCAACAACCGCTCGCGGCTCAGCACCGGCTCCTTCGGGAGCGTCCAGGCGGCTTCGCACGCGGGTGTCGGGAGCTCCTACATGGGCTTGGCCGAGCACGGCTCCCGCGCGCCCTCCGTGCGCAGTCTGGCCGAGTCCAGCCACCACCTGCAGGACCAGCGCGCCATGGAGATGTTCAACGGGCACAGCACGCTGCTCAGCCACCAGTCGGGGGGGTGAGTGCCGGGGAGGGGGCATCTCCAGCGCCCTGGAGACCTTGACCTTCAGCAGCCACTTGTCTGGTTGAGGGCAAACCCCTCCTTTCCTTGCCTGCTGTCACCTCGCCGCAAGGGATGCAGGAGGAGAGGTGATAGGGTGGGCACGGTTGAGCACGGTGGTGGTGGACCATGGCTTGGGTTGACCTTCAAGGGCATTCTGTGTGTGGCCTTAGCTCCTCCCATGGACACATCCTGACACATGAGGTGGGGAGATGCTCCTTCACCTGGGTCTGGGGTCCTGTGCCCCAAGAGCATGGTGGGAAGGCTCGGTGGAAGATGATGGGTTGATGGGTCTCCTCCGAGACCTGGTGGGATGCAGATGTGAAGGACCTCTCTGGGATGCTCTGCTCAGGCTCTTCCTCACCTGCCTGTGGCCTCCAGGTTTGACGACATCGACCTGCCCTCTGCGGTGAAGTACCTGATAGCCAGCGACCCCAACCTGCAGGTCCTGGGCGCCGCCTACCTCCAGCACAAATGCTACAGTGACGGCAACGCCAAGAAGCAGGTGAGAGCACCCAGGAGCCCAGGGCGAAGGGGACGTCCCAGCCCCTCTGCCAGGCTGGGGCACCCGGGGAGGGCGGAGGAGCTCCGAGCTGGACGGGTGTCTCACCGCGGCCGGGTTGTCCCCTCCCAGGCCCGCAGCCTCCAGGCCATGCCCAAGCTGGTGAAGCTGTTCAACAGCCCCAACCAGGAGGTGCAGCGCCACGCGACGGGTGCCATGCGCAACCTCATCTACGACAACGCCGAGAACAAGCTGGCGCTGGTGGAGGAGAACGGCATCTACGAGCTGATGCGCACGCTGCGTGAGCCCGACGATGAGCTCCGCAAGAACGTCACAGGTTGGGGACGGCGAGGGGGGGCTTCCTCCACCGGGGAGGGCACATGAGCCCCTCCACCCCATGAGCAAAGCCGAGGTGGCATTTTATGGTGGTGATCTCTTTGTGTGAGCGTTGTTCACCCTGTCCCATGGCTTCTGCTGGCTGTGGGTGGTGGGTATGAGCCCCCTGAGGAGGTGGGATGGGGTGGATGTACTCTCCAGACATTCCCAGGACTGAGGATCCCTCTCCGCGCAGGGATCCTGTGGAATCTCTCCTCCAGTGACAACCTGAAGGACCGCCTGGCCCGGGACACCCTGGAGCAACTCACAGACCTGGTCCTGGTCCCCCTCTCCGGGTTGGGGGGCTCAGGTGTCATCCAGCAGAACCCTTCAGAAGCAGAGATCTTCTACAACTCCACGGGCTTTCTCAGGTACCTCCTCTGAGCTGGCTCTGACCCTCCAAAAGTGGTTTGGGTGGACGAGAAGACACCACCCATGCAGGGTGCACAGGGAAGGAGGTCACCAGGGGTTCCCATCCCTTGCAGTGCTTGAGCATCGACACAAAGCTTGGTCAACACCACAGGCGAGGTGTTTGCAGCTCTCCTCGTGGTGGTGACCGGTGGCAGGAGAGGGGTGGCCGAGGGGTGCCCTTCTTACCCTGATGGCCCCGCGTTCCCCGTGCAGGAATCTCAGCTCCGCCAGCCAGCAGACCCGGCAGAAGATGCGCGAGTGCCACGGGCTGGTGGACGCCATGATCCACTACGTGAACAGCTCCCTGGATGTGGGCAAGTCTGAAGACAAGGTGAGCCCTGGAAGTTGGGTGCTGGGAGGGTTTGTGTGCTGCTCCCTCCCTCCTGGCAGCCACTTGACCGTCGTGGTCCAAAGGCGGGTCTGGATGTCACAGTGGGAGAACCAGCCTGGCTCCACCCGACGTGCCCGCTGGACGTGTCTTGGTGGAGGACACAAGGGCTGATGTTCTCCTGCCTCGTCTCCTCCCCCAGAGCGTGGAGAATGCCGTCTGCGTCCTGCGCAACCTCTCATACCGCCTGTACGATGAGATGCCCCCCTCCTCCCTCCAGCGCCTGGAAGGCCACGGGAGGAGCAGCAGCAGCACGGTGACCGGGGAGCTCGTGGGCTGCTTCAGCCCCCAGGGCAAGAAAGCTCGACAGGTGACGCCAGGTGGATGGTGGGTGGGATACCTGGGCGAGTGAACAAGGGGTGTGGGGTGAATCAGGATGCTGAGCCCCAACTTTTCCGTGCTGCGGGGTGTGGCGCAGCCGGGGTGACCTGCTGGGTCGCTGCCAGCCTGGGGCTGCCCCCGCGGCCGAGGGACACGGGCAGAGGGGGCACCGGGGTGGCCGCAGAGGGGACATCTCCCACGGGGTCTAACGGTGCCACCCCCGTTTCCCCCCCCCAGCACTACCTGAACGCGGACATCGTCACCTTCACGGAGGTGTCCAAGGACCCCAAGGGCATGGAGTGGCTCTGGAACCCCCAGATCGTGGGTATCTACAACCGGCTGCTGCAGCGCTGCGAGCTCAACAGGCACACGACGGAGGCGGCCTCGGGCGCCCTGCAGAACATCACGGCAGGGGACCGCAGGGTGAGGCCGCGGCAGGGGGATGCCTACAGCACGGCACCTCTTGCCTGGATGTCCCCAACCCTTGGGGTGCACCTCCCTGTGGTCTGCACCAGCCTTCCCTGGATGGGGAACGCGGTCATCACGTTGCTGGGGTGGGGTCACCTGGGCCTGGCCCTGCTGAGCCATGAGAAGGTCAATGAGGTGGGAAGAAGAGGATGAGGTGGGAGGAGAAGGAGGATGGGGGAGGAGGAGGATGCGGGGGGAGGAGGAGGATGGGGTGAGAGGAAGAGGATGGGGTGAGAGGAAGAGGATGGGGTGAGAGGAAGAGGATGGGGTGGGAGGAAGAGGATGGGGTGAGAGAAAGGAGGTGGAGGGAGGAGGAGGTCCCTGGTGGAGCTCTCTAGGCCCGTGTTCCCCCTGTAGTGGGCAGGTGTGCTGAGCCGCCTGGCCCTGGAGCAGGAGCGCATCCTGAACCCCGTGCTGGACCGTGTCCGCACCGCCGACCACCACCAGCTGCGCTCGCTGACCGGGCTCATCCGCAACCTGTCCCGCCACGCCCGCAACAAGGACGAGATGTGTGAGCGCGGGGGACGCCCTCCACCCTTCTCCTCGGGCTGCCCTCCTGCCACGTCTCAGCTCCTTCCCCTCTCCCAGCTGAGCGCGTGGTGCCCAGTCCATCCCCAGTAACCAAACACCTCCAACACGTTCTGTTCGCTCCAACCCCAGTACTCCCTTGGCTTTGCCCTTGGTCCCCATCCCCTCTCCTGGGTGCCAGGGAGTCTCAGCTGAGGCTCCAGAGAGCAAAGACTGTCCCTGGTGGTCCTCGGGTGGACCCTCTGTCCCCTCATTGTCCCTGGGGGGGGCTCAGGGTTCTTCCCCCTGGGTCTGACCACCAGCCCTGACGGGTGCCTTTGTGCTCCAGCCACCAAGGTGGTCAGCCACCTGGTTGAGAAGCTGCCTGGGAGCCCAGGGGACAAGGCGCCGCCCGTCGATGTCGTTGTGAACATCATCGCGGTGCTCAACAACCTGGTGGTGGAGAGCCCCATGGCCGCCCGCGACATCGTCTACTTTGATGGCCTCAGGAAGCTCTTCTTCATCAAGAAGAGAAGGGACAGGTGGGAGCTCCCTGTCCCAGCTTGGGCCTGGGGTCCAGTCCTGCTGTCCCTTTCCTCCCCAGGTCCACTGAGATGGAGAAGGGTCACAACCAGTCTCCTTTCCCAAGGCTTGTTGTTGGGGGTCCCCAGACCATCTCAGAGTGGTCACCTTCAAGCCCTTTGCCACTTCCTCAGGACACTCTACCTGGGGTGGCCATTGCTGCAACCACCTTCTTCCCATTTGGGTGCTCCTCACCTCTTAGCTCCAGCCTTTAGCCTTCCACCCCTTCCCACCACTGCCAGATCCTCAGACCCCCAGGGCCCTTCTGGGGTGGGTTCCTTGGGCTGATGGGCACCACCCCACGCTGAGAGGCACCGCAAGCTCATTGCCTCCTGTACCTGTCCCAGCCCGGACAACGAGAAGTCCTCCCGAGCAGCAGCCAGCCTCCTGGGCAACATGTGGCAGTACACCAAGCTCCACCGCGACTTCAAGATGGTTCGTACCGCACTGTGGGACCTCCTCCAGCTGGTGGGACCTCGGGGAGCATCCGGATGGGGAGGGGGATCCCAAGGGGCTTCACCCCAGAAAGCCACGCCACCCAAACGCTTCCAGATGTAGATGTCCCCAGATTCTAGACAGATGGGGCTTGACTCCACGCCTTCCCCTCTGGAAGGGATGGAGATGTCCCCAGAGCACCATCCCCAGGGTGGCACCTCCAGCCATGGGGTGGGTGGGGACAGCCAGGTGCCCAGCAAGGGGACAGTGTGACCCTGTTGGTGATGGAGTCGATGAGTTGGTGTTGGCGCTTCTGGTGAGGCTTAGACAGGGGTGTCCTTGGGTGGTTCTGGTGACCCCACCGTGTGACAGTGGCCTCTGTCTCCTGCAGAAGGGCTACCGGAAGGAGGACTTCCTCGGGCTGTGAGGACAACCCAGCCCCTTCTCGTTGCTGCCGGCCGTGCCCTGGGGATGCCCCTCGCCGCTCCCTAGCGTAGACCCTGCCGTGTCCCTCACCCCCCTGCCCTGGTGGGGACACTTCTCCTCCTCCTTCTGCAGCCTTAAACCCTGTGATCACTTTTGCCCCCCCTTGGGACCCCCGTGAGGTGGGACCAGCCCTGCAGCACCCAAGGGTGCTCAGTCCTGGCGACTCTGCCTTCTCCTGAATTCAGCTTGTCCCGTGGCTTGGTGGAGGGGCTGGAGCTGCAGGGCTTGGGGATGCTCCTGCAAAGCGGTTCTGGTGGGGAGGGGGGTTCTGGGGACACCCCGTGCTGTTTTCCCAAACCCTGGGTGCTAGGAGGGTGCTGGGTCGCACATGGGGATGGCTTTGTGTAGCTCAGGGGCTTTGTAGGACATCTGAGGTGGCTTCCCAAGGTTCCACAGGGTTGGTGCTGTAGCTACCAGGAGCTGGGCAGCCGCGTGGGGGACGTGGTGCTGAGTCCCTGGGGTTCGAGGGGCTGCGAGCGAGGCTGCCCCCGCGGCTGGGGGACCTCAGAGCCACCTCGTCCCCACCTGTGCACCCCACGGGGACCCCCCTGGCGTGGGCAGAGCGGCTGCTGCTCCGTGCGGGCACAAGCAGGGCGCGGGCAGGGCGTCTCCCTGCAGGTGTGGTGATGCCCTGGGTGCCCGGCGCACCTGACGCAGGTGGGGCAGCAGCTCCACAGCTCTCCTTGCCGCGGCGGTGCCCGGGTTGGGACCTTCGGGTGGGCTGCAGGGTGGCTTCGCTCTGCTGGTGGGGTTGGGGCTGGGGGGCAGTCCCTGTGCTTGGGGGGCAACAAGGTAGAATAGGTTCAGGAGGTTGGGGGACGGGGGGGCAGTGCCAGTGTCCAGGGCTGGTGTGATCTCCTCGGCGTGGTGGCACCTGGTGTGGCCCAGGCTGGGCTGTCGCGGCGTTTGTCCCTTCCCCCTGTACAAACCCCTCGAGCCCTGCGCGGCCCTGAAATAAAGGTCCTGAACAATGCCCACGACCTGGAGGGTGTGAGGGGAGAACATCTCCTGGGACACGTGTGGGGGAGCTCCCCCCGTGGTGCCACCGCGCTCGCCGTGTCCAGGCGTTGTCCAGAGTGACCGTGGTGGGGCCGTTGGCACAAGGACGGGATGGGGTGCAGGGATGGGGCACAGCCCAGCGCTGCCCACGGTGGGGAGAGACCCTCTGGTGGCACCCATGGCCCCACGGGTGGTGGAGACCCCCCTGGAGCAGTAGCACTTTATTGTGTCCATGGGAGAGAGGACACCGCAGCCACTCTGGCTCCGGTCGGTGACTCCCAGCCCCGGGGCCATGGGAGCGGCACAGGGACAGGAGAGCATCACCCACCCCAGTGCTTGTCCACAGCCCAGGATAAACGTCCCTGCCACCCAGGGTGAGGACAGGAGACACAAGGGTGCTCAGGTGCTGGTCAGGGGGGTCCCCTGGTGATGTTTTCCACCTTGGAGTGTGCTGCCAGAAGGACCCTTCTCCTGCCTTTCCCACCGGGACCTTGGCTCTGGTCCCACTGAAGCCCAGGCTCCTCCAGCCTGGATGTGGCTCCTCTCAGATGTCATCCTCTGTCACCAGACAGTAAAAGTCCCTGCGGGCACCATAGTTGCGCGATCCCAGGTCTGAGATGTCCAGCTCAGACCTCTGGCCGCCCCCCAGCTTTGCATCCGGTGCCACCGTGGCAGCCGGAGCTGTGGGAGCGCGGGGACCGCCGAGGCGGGGAGGTGGGGGGCTTCTGAAGGCACTACTTCGGAGACCTGCAAGGGGCAAGGAGATGGGTTCAGGTGGTGGGGAAGGGGTAAACCCACCTGTCCACCACAGGAGGGTGAAGCAAAGCCCAGAGGTGACCTCCAGTGCACAGTTGTCCCCCCCTGGGAGAAGCAGCAGGGGACACAGACCAGTCCCAAGGTCCCCATCAGGGTGGAGGTCTCCACTGGTGTCCAGGTAACTGCTGTGCAGGATCAGCATGGGGTCCTTGTCCTCCTGAAGCTGGGTCTGAGGGTCCCCCACAGTCCCCTGGAAGGACACCTTGCGGGGCAGGGCCAGGCACAGCTCCTTCCAGAAGTCCGACGATGGGGTCTGCATGGGGGTGGGGAAGAGATGAGCCACGTGGGGACCACCAGGAAGCCAAGGCCGTCCACGTACGGGGCTGGAGAAGGGTTGGTGGAGCTCAGTTCACTCTTCACCGCGCTGGGCGCTCAGCCAAGGTGGCAACGCGCCTGTGGAGAAACCGGCCCGACCTGCTGGGACACTCCAGCTCCCAACCCGGCCCTGAAACGGCCACGGCAGCCACAGGCAAAGCTTCGTGCTGGTGCCATGGCTTGGGGGAGACCTTGGAGCAGGTTGGGGGTTCCTGATCACCAGGTTTGGGGAGAGAGCAACCACCTCTGGGGCTGCTTCTGCTAGTTGCTTAAAGTTGCTTCTACGAGAAGCCCCAATCTGCTTTTGAGGAGCAGGGAGTGTCCTGGGGAGGGTGACACAACCCGGGGCGCTGGGGTGGGAGCTGGGGTGCCGGTGGGACCGGATCCCGCTCGGCTCTCACCATGGAGCCTGCTCTCCACACCAGCAGGGTGACAGCGCCACGGTGCTGCCTCAGCAGGCTGATGGCTGGGTGGGCGATCTCCCGGTACTGGCTCTCGAAGACGATGAAGATGGGTTTCTTGGAAAGCTCCAGCAGCCTCCAAAGCCCTTCCCTGCGAGACAGGAGCGTGGGAGGAGGGTGAAGGTTCTACCAGCTCCTCTCCTCGGGGAGCAGGCAGGATTTGCTCCTACCTGAAGCTGCCGTTGCACCAGTCCTGCTCCAGGTACGCGATGGAGAGGACCACGATGAGGCGTCGGCACCGGCTCACGTTCATGATCAGGTCGGCTGACGGCTCTGGAGGCAAAGGGGGGTTTCAAGGCCTGAGGTGTCACCCCGGTGCCCGGCCCTGCGCGGGGCAGTGCCCACCTGCGTTGGGCAGGATGGTTTGCTCGTCCAGGAAGAGTTTGTAGCCGTAGCGGTTCTCCAGCTGTGGCTTCACGATGAAGTGGACAAACTTGCGGTCATCCGGTGCGGCAGCGTGGGACACGTAGGCGTCGTAGAGCTTCCCATCTGGGGACAGGGAGGTGTGACAGCAGGGAGGCTTCACCCAAGGGGACCAGCACCCCTGTGCCTCTCTCTGGTCGCTCACCGTTGATCTCCAGCTCGCCGTAGCGGTCCCGGTACCAGAGGAGAACGCTCAGGCGGCAGCGGATGTAGAGCCCGGCCAGGAGCACCAAGAACACCAGGACCAGGAGAGATGCCACCACCGCGGGCACATGCCCTGCCGTCTCTGCAAGGACAGGGAAGGGCACCGTGACCACGGCTGGTGGCCCCCAGCCAGGATTTTCCAGGTTTGCATGACATTGCTGCCCTGGGAGAGGCAGTGGGATCCCCATGGGCTGCCCCATGGAAGAAGGGCCTCCATGGAGATGTCCCTTCTCTGTCCCCAGTGTGTCCCTACCCACTCTCTGCAGGGTGAAGGTGGCGCTGGCGTTGCTGACCCAGCAGGCAAACACCCCGAAGTCGGCGTCGCGCGTGAGGTTGAGCTGCAGGACACTGGCGACGAGCCGCTCCGAGGCGTTTTGCCCATACCTGGATGGAGGTGGGACCACAGTGGGCTGGGTCATGTGGTGACCCACCCTGACACCCTGCTCCAGTGGGAGATGTCCCTGCCCATAGAACTGGATGGGCTTTGAGGTCCCTTTCAACCCAAACCATTCCATGAGCCTATGACAGATGGACAGTCAGACAGACAGCTGGACCCCAGGGCGGGCTCCTTACCAGGAGGTGTCCTGGCTGCTCTCGCTGCCCAGCCGCTGCCCGTCCTTGGTCCAGGTGGGGACGAGCTCGCAGGGCTCGGAGGCCGCCCAGCGCGCGGTGCAGTTCAGCGCCACCCAGCTGCCCAGTGCCAGCTCCAACGTCTCGTTGGTGGCCGGGACGAGGATGTCAGGGTGCACGCTGCAAAGATCTGGGGGACAGGGGGAAGGGGGGGTTGGGTCGGGAGAGCCGCTCCAGCTCCTGGCCAGGTGGGCAACGGCCGCGTCCACCGTGGCGACCCCAGACAAACAAGCCCTGCCGGAGGGGGGGGGGGGGGGGGGGGTCTGGCAGCAAGCAGCACCAGAGGTTGGCTTGGGGAGCTGAGTTGGCCCCCAACCCACCCCATGGAGCAAAGTGAGCAGGACCTCCGGCCGTCAGGTCCTTCCCAGGTGGAAAGAGGTGAAGGGTTTGGGTTGGGCACCCACCTGCCATGGCGTGCTCAGGCAACGCACGGGGACGCTGCCGGCATTGCAGAGGGGCCTCAGTGTGGCGTCTTCCGGGGGGCAAAGTCCTCCTGCCACCACTGCAGGGCGGGCACGGCCTGGAACGGGTCAGAAAGGGCTCTGTGAGCGATGGCTGCTCCGGGTTGGGAGCACAGGGAACACCTCGGTGGTCCCCATCGGTCAAGGGGTGGTGGGTGCTGCTCTAGGGTACAGCCACAGCCGTGTCCCCACCACGGCTTGGTGGCCACTGTGCCACCTGCCCTCCCCACGCAGCCTGGCTTTCCCAACCATGAATTAATGAGCAGGAGGTGATTAATGAGCAACCAGGGGCTGCAGGACGCTCAAAATGAGGCTTTGGGTCAAACCCGAGGCCAACGAGGGGAAAGGAGCCACGACCAGGGCTCAGGCACGGGGTGGGCAGAACCTCCCCGTTGGGGTCTCAGCAGGGCTCCCTTCATGGTGCCACCACCCCCTCTGGGCTGCTCCCAGCCTGACGAGCCCACTGGAATTGCTAATTAAACAACAGGGAGGGTTATTTATAGCAACACAGGGTTCCTATCGCGTGAGGAGCGTTTGGCCAGGCCAAGGGCGCAGAGCTCCTCTGTCCTGTGGCTCTGCCTGGGGAGAGGCATCGTGAGGAAGCGGGGAGTACGAGGACCAGGGCCATCGTCCCCCAGTTGGAATTGTGCTGTTGGCAGGGGTGAATCATGGAATTGTTTGGTTGGAAAAGACTTTGGAGATCATCAAGTCCAACCGTCCCTGTCCACTACTAAACCATCCCTGAGCACCTCATCTGCCCAGCTTTTAAACCCCTCCAGGGATGGGCACTCCACCACCCCCCCTGGGAAGCCTCTGCCACTGCTTCACCACTCTTTCCATAAGGAAATTGTTCGCAGTATCCAATCTAATCCTCCCCCTGGCACAACCTGAGGCCATTTCCCATTGTCCTGTCACTTGGGAGAGGAGCCCAGCACCCACCTCACCATAACCTCCTCTCAGGTAGTTGTGGACAGTGATGAGGTCTCCCCTCAGCCCCCTCTTCTCCAGGCTAAACAGCCCCAGGGCCCTCAGCCACTTGTTATATGATTTGTGTTGCCACACCATCCCCATGGGAAGAGGGGGATGAGGGTGGGAGCTGGGCTCCTCCACCCCAAACACCCCCAGAGCCCTTGGAGAGGTCCCTCAGCTGGGACGGATGGAGGAAGAACACGGACATCGCGTTGCTGGTGTTTACGGCAGCACGAGCACAGACACATCCAGCGGGGCCGGGGGCGGGGGAAACCTCCCTCATCCACCTCTTCGGCCCAGAGCTTCATCACGCTCGGTTAGAACCCTTTTCGGGGTAATAGCAGGGCTGGCGGGACTGGGATTGTCCCTGGGGAACCTGTGTCCCTGCTGCTGGTGAGGTGGGAAAGGGGGAAGTTCAGGGATGGAGGCAACGGGGATGGAGGCTCATTACTTCCCCTTGGCACAGCAGCCCCAGAGCGAGGCATGGGGAAGCTGGAGGTCAAGGTACACAAGGGACAATCACAACTTGGTCAGCTGGGAAGGAGGTTATACCTTGAGCATGAACTGGGATTCTGCATGGCTGGGGATGGGAGAGCAAGTGATGGGATGAAAGAGTGAGGGGTGGGATGGGGTGGGATGGGGTGGGATGGGGTGGGGTGGGGACAAGCCAGCCCACCCAGCACGGGGAAGAGGATGGCAGATGCTGCACCAGGCTGTCTCTGCCTGGCAGGGACGCTCCAGCTCTGTTTGCTCCTGCCCAGATGGATCACCCGTAAATCCTCTCTCTCTGATGGTTGGAAATCAGGAAGCCCCAACAAGATGCAGCCTGGCCAGAGGGCTCGGGGAGACCCTAAACACCTCCTTGGCCCGTGGAGAGGTGCAGCCAGCTCTGAGGTGGTGGTTGACACCCACAGGGCAGGGGGTGCCAGGGAGCAGCTCGGGTTAACGGACACCTTGGGTTTGCGGCGCTCTGAGCAGAGGGGACCGTGCGCCGGTGGGCAAGTGTCGTGGGTTCCCCACCAGAGCACGGGCACGGGGACAGCAATGTGGGCAGGGAGGTACCGGCTGCAGATCCCGAGGGACTGAGCGGGTCAGGGAGCTGGAGGAGAAGAGCAAAGCCCCGTCGATCCCGTCTGAGACGGCAGCGACGCGGAAAGGGAAGCGGAGCTGCGTTTACCTTCAGAGCTCCCCCAGGTGCGCCAAGCGCAGGTTTTCCCACCGCCGCCTCCCTGTCGAGCCGCCAGGACCCGCCTGCTTCGTCTCTTGTTTGCCTTTTTTATTAATGATTTCTTTAACCCCGCTCCCGGTTCAGTCCCCGCCTGCGCCCGGCTCTGCCGCAGCCCCAATCGCCGGGCGCCAGCCCTGCCCGGGGCTGGGAGTCCCTCCCTCCGCTGCTCCACCTCCACCTGTGCGGGAGGAGAGGAAATAATTCTGGCTGGAGGGGAGGGGGAAGGGAAAAAAGAGGGAGGGAAGAAAGGGCCAGGCGTTGCTCTGTGCTCGGGGCAACCCCAACTGCGATTAGAGGATGGGTGGAGGATGCACTGGGAGCAGCCCTGAGGGGAAGGGCTTCGGGTGCTGGGGGAGGAGAAGCTCCACAGGAGCCACAATGAGCGCTCCCAGCCCAGAAACCCCCCGTGTCCTGGGCTGCACCCAAAGAGTGGGACCAGAGGGGGAGGGAGGGGGTTCTGCCCCTCTGCTCTGCTCTGGGGAGACCCCACCTTGAGCCCTGGGGCCAGTTCTGGAATCCTCAGCAGAGGAAGGACCTGGAGCTGTTGGAGAGAGTCCAGAGGAGGCCACAGAGATGATCCAAGGGCTGGAGCCCCTCTGCTGTGAGGACAGGCTGGGAGAGTTGGGGTTGTTGAGCCTGGAGAAGAGAAGGCTCTGGGGAGACCTTAGAGCAGCCTCCCAGGACTGAAAGGGGCTCTAGGAAAGCTGGGGAGGGGCTCTGGATCAAGGAGTGCAGGGACAGGATGAGGGGGAAGGGGTTTGAGCTGCAAGAGGGGAGATTGAGATGAGATCTCTATGAGGAGCTGCTGAGGGCCCTGGGGCTCTGTAGTCTGGAGAAGAGGAGGCTGAGGGGAGACCTCATTTCTCTCTGCAGCTCCTGGAAAGGAGGTTGTGCTGAGGTGGGTGCTGGGCTCTGCTCCCAAGTGAGAGGTGATGGGACGAGAGGAAATGGCCTCAAGTTGCACCAGGAGAGGTTCAGATTGGAATATCAGGAAATATTCCTTCATGGAAAGCGTTCTCAGGCCCTGGCAGAGGCTGCACAGGGGGTTGTGGAGTCCCAGTCCCTGGAGGGGGTTAAAAGCCTGGCAGATGAGGTGTCAGGGATCTGGTTTAGTAGTGGACATGGACAGTTAGACTGGATGATCTCAAAGGTCTTCTCCAATCAGAGAATTTTATGATTTTATGAGGTCTTGGGGAGAAATGTTCTCCTGTGAGGGTGGGGAGGCCCTGGCCCAGGTTGCCCAGAGCAGTGGTGGCTGCCCCATCCCTGGAGGTGTTCAAGGCCAGGTTGGATGGGGCTTGGAGCCCTCTGGTCCAGTGGGAGGTGTCCCTGCCCATGGCACTGGATGGGTTTTGAAGTCCCTTCCAACCCAAATCATTCCACAATTCCACGATTCTTGGTGCTGCAAGAGCAGGGAGGTCACCGGAGGGGCCAAAAGGGGCTAAAATGTGTAAAAAGAGCTGGAGAGGGAAGCTGGGAGGAGGTCACCGGCTTTTCCTGGGATGCCGAATACACGTGGAACAAGGAAGCCAGGTCATCACCCGCAGACCAGCATCACCCTCGCCCCATGGTGGTTGGATGCTGCAGGTGGTTTGTCCCAGTGCTACAGCTCCTGGTGGTGCTGGGAAGGCACCATCCCAGCAAGTCGGAAACCACCCCCGTCCTGCGAAGCCACCGTCACGTTGTCGCTTCCCAGTTCAAGTCCAGGCTTGGTCAGAGCCCGGAGCCCATCTCCACAGGAGCTGCTGCTGAGGTTTCTCCGGCACCCAGAGCACTGCCAGGCTGGGAAGAGGGGCTTGAGTCCGTGTTTCTCCTCCTGGGTGAGCGGTGGCTACACGTCGGTAGAGCGTTCCATCATGCTGGGGGAGAAAGGAGAGGGCCTTGTGGAACTGGGAAGTGATAGGGAGGTGTGGGAAAACACTCAGAATGGGAGCAGGACCTCTCACCAAAAGTAAACGGAGAGGGAATGACATGTGGTTTGTGGGAGATCCCAGGTTGTGGGAAAACCCTCCACCAAGGGGCCAGCAGAGCCTGGATGCTGAACTGAGGCAGCGTGGTGCTCCCTGAGACCCACTCATCTGGAATGTGGGTGCAGCTGGGATGAGGTGGCCATGGGGACCACGAGGAGGGGCAGGCTGAGCTCTCCTCCAACACAGAGCTTGATCCACGAGGACAACAGCAGCAGGGCAGCCCAGCCCGTGGCTCTTAGCCATGTTGGTGCTGTTTCCATCTGAAAAATTCATATACAAATGGAAAACTGGGGAAAAATTACTCCCTATTGTTACTTGGAGCTTTTATTTCTCTGAAGGAAAAGCCAAAGCCAAGCAGCCTCTTCCTCAGGAGTTGATTTCCCTCAGGTGGGACTCATTTCACTGCCCTTGAGTGCTTAAAAGCCAGGCACCTGGGTTTAGGAGGGAGGCTCAGGCTGGTGGAGGGTGAACCCTTCTTTATGGGAAGCACAACTTTTCCTAAAAGGAGCACCTTTTGCCATAGGTCCTGGGTGGAGGAGGAGGCTGGGCTGAAATCTAGGGGAGATGATGTCCTAGAGAGGGTGATGGAGGAGAGCAGGGGCTCAGCACCATCTGCTCTGCCCGTGTGTTGCCTTAAGGGGCAAGTGTTGGCCCCAGTCGTGGGGGTCTGGAGTGGCTGTGCCATCTCCAAGCACTGCAGCCCCTGCTGGGACACCACCCACCTCAATTCTTTGCGAAGGTCGTTGTGTTTTCTCTCCAGGAACGTGTTCTTCACCCACTGAGGGACATCGGGGATGTACCAGGCCGCGATCAGCTTGACGCAGAGCGCCACGTGCTGCAGGGAGCAGAGGGAGCCACGATGGGTGGGGAGGAGCATCTTGGGGTGCGAGGGGCACCAACCCAGACCATTCCACAGCTGCTGTCCCCTCCGATTGCCCCGGTCTCCTCCTGTCTCCCTGGGTGCTCACCTCAAAGAGGATGAGGAAGGCAAGCCGGGCGGCGAAGATGTGCCAGAACTGGACGGTGTAGCTGTAGTCGTCGGCGTTCCTGTAGTCCCGGTACCTGCAGAGCAGCCCCGTTGGTGCCAGCCCAGCCTCCCCCCATGCCCCTTCTCCATGGGGGTCAGAGAGGAGCCCTGGTGGCCTCCAAGCCCTGCTCCTCCTGCCCGATCCCCCCTGGATGCCACCATGAGGGGCCTGGGGTTGGGGGATGCTACTAAGCCGTGGCCATGGGCTGCTCTCACCTGCACTCCTTGATCTCAGCCCTGCTTGGCAGCGTTTTGGGCACCTTGGTGTCCGGCTCGAAGTCCTGGATGCGGAAGGTGGAGAGGCTGTGGTTGATGTAACCGGTCAGGCAGCTGCAGGGGGAGGAGAGGGTGTCTGGGCACATTGTCCTGGCAAGCAGGGAGGTGCTGGGTGGTTGCACCATGCCCTGACCAAGGAAGGACACCAGGAAAAGTGTCTTCACCAAAAGGGTTCTTGGGCACTGGCAGAGGCTCCCAGGGAGGTGATGGAGTCACCATCCCTGGAGGGGGTTAAAAAATGGACACATGAGGTGCTCAGGGATCTGGGCAAGTAGTGACAGGATGGGGGGAACAGCTTTAAGTTGGAAGGGGGAAGATTTAGGTTGGACATTGGGAAGAAATTCTTCACAATGAGGGTGGGGGGAGGCCCTGGCCCAGGTTGCCCAGGGAAGTGGTGGCTGCCCCATCCCTGGAGGTGTTTCAGGCCAGGCTGGATGGGGCTTGGAGCCCCCTGATCCAGTGGGATCCAGCTGGAGGATTTTGTGTCCCCTAGAAAGACACAGGAGCTGCAGATTTTGGTCAGAGGATCACTTGGCTGGAAAAGACCTTTGAGATCGAGTCCAAATGTACCTGTTCACTACTGAACCATGGAACTGTGGAATGGTTTGGGTTGGAAAGGACCTCAAAGCCCATCCAGTTCCACGGGCAGGGACACCTCCCCCTGGGTCAGGGGGCTTCAAGGCCCCTCCCGGCTGCCTGGTGGCACCGAGGTGGGGAGGGCGTGGGCCAGGGCTGCCGCACTCACTCGCCCTCGGTGTGGTTCCCGGTCGCGCAGGGGCTGTATGAGTACTTGTAGACCTGCATGGGGATGAAGTCAGAGGTGATGGCGATCACCAGGCCGTTCCCGATGACAGCCAGGGTTCCGATGGCCTCCAGGACCTGCAGCCAGATTCCTGTGGGAGAGGAGCCGTTCGAGGGCTGCAGACCAAGGCCCAGCCCAGGGACAGGTTTGCATGACCAGAAGAGGTCAAGGAAGGAGACCTCCAAGGCACCCCTCGACCTCTACAGGTCTGGAATTCCTTATCCTGGGAGGAGGTGCCTCCCGGTCCCCCTCTCACCGATGTCGTTGGCCTTCCCGGGCACCGAGCGCCGGTAGAGCCGCGTCATCTTGATGGCGTCCAGGCGGATCTCCAGGAGGTTGTTGATGAATGCCAGCAGCGGGGCGAGGGGGAAGGCGGCCACGAAGATGGTGGTGAAACTGTACTGGATCACTGTGAGGGGACAACGCCGGGCGCTGGTGCCGAGCCACGCCCAGGGGGTCCTGACCCTCGTCTGGGTTTGTCCTTCTTACATCAGAGGGGCTTTTCAAGAGTGGAAAAGCAGGAGATGGACCTGTCCTGGGGGCTCCCACCTCTCGTGGGGGGCACTGGTTGGGCAGCCAAGCAGAGGGACCACCCTGGGGTTACAGCCATCACCTCAACACTCCTGGGAAAAGAACCTCCCAAGGCCAGCACAGTTGTCTGCTCTCTCTCGTCTTGGGAATGATCTCCAGAGCTCTTGGAGCTGGGTATTTGAGGTCTCCCTTGCCTACTTGGGGGCTCCCCAATGTCAGGCTGTCTCCAGCCTCGTGGCTCTGCACCCAGGACCCCCCTGCCCTCCGTACCTATCTCCAAGTACTCGTCAAACAAGCTGAAGGTGTTGACCTCGTTGAGGTCATAGTTGTCCAGCCACTGCCTTCTGCAGGGGTCCTCGGCCGCCGCCTCCTCTCCTGAGGTCACGCGTCCCTTCTTGGAGGAGCGCAGCCTCCTGCACAGGCTGTACCTGATGGCGCTGTGAGGGGAGGGGGAGATCAGTACAGCAGAGGACAGCGGGGCTGAGCTGCTGCCACCACCACCCCTGGAGACCCGAGGAAGGAGAAAGGAGGAGACCTTTGCACAAAGACCCTTTGCTCTGAGCTGGAAAGCTGTCCTGAACGCCCTGGAGCGCCAGTGAGGTCTCCGTGGGCTGGAGAAGAGCTTACGGGCAGAGGTACTCCAAGACGTTGCTGATGGTCTGCTTGAGGAACATGATGATGGCCATCTGGATGAAGAGGTCGGTGATGCAGCCGCTGGGGTGGCACTGAGAGGGACGAGAGGAGAGGAGCTGTGGCCCAGGAGGAAGCTGAGGTGCCCAGAGCCTTGCTGGGCTGAAGGTAAAGGAAGAGCAGGAGCTGTGGTGTGGGGTCAGAGAGCTTCAGGGCAAGTCCCTCACCTCCTCCAGCCTCCACTTGCCAGCAACGCGCACGTAGTTCCCAGGGTGGCCATTGATCCTGAGCAAGGGAGCAACCACAGCGATACCAGCTGAGCCCCACTGCTGACCCCACTGCTTGGAAGAGCATCCAGGTGCAGGATGGAGGGCATTATCCTCCCAGCACCGGTGGAGAGGCAAGAAGCTTCCCCCACCCATGGGGAGAAGTCACGGCCCTCCTGAGGTCCCAAACAGGGTCGCAGTGCCTGGCAGGGAGGGTGGAGGGACTGGGCTATCCCTGGACCCTGGGGAGCGTTGGGGATGGGTGCCCTGACCCCTCTGCTCCCCAGGGGTCCCCAGCCACCACTCACCGTCCCAGGAAAAAGGCGATGTAGATGAGCGAAGAGAAGTAGGTGAAGAACTGGAAGGTGAAGATCTTTATGATGAAGTTGTTCTCGTACTGGGAGAAGGTTCGTGGTTTCTCTGGGGAAGGGAGCAAGGCCCAGGGGCTCGGTCACAGGGCAGTGGGACCCTGTCCTGCTCCCCCTTGGATCCCATGGCAGATCTTTGAAGACGGGAAGGGTTTTTCTGCTCATCATGGAGCCTTCCCTGCCCTTCACCTGAGCCCCACGTAAGCAGGGAGGACCCTCAGAGCCACGAGCTGGGGGAGAAGAGGCCCTTCAGCTTGGAGGAAAACCACGCTGTGAGCTCCCCTGAGGGGGAGCTGAGGGGGCTTCCTTGAAGGACCATGGCCCCTTGGAAGCAGGGGGTGGGATGGCCACCCGACACGGGTGGAATTGTGTGCTGGGGGCTGCGGGCCTCCCGCAGGGGAAGGGAAGGGACCAGGATCCCATCTGCCTTTGGGGACCCCTTACCCAGGTCACAGAGGAACAGGGCCACCTTCTTGTTGACCTGCGGGAGGGAGGCGCGGCGTGAGAGCGGGAGGTGGCGGAGCCGGGCGCAGCCCCGCCACCCGCCCCGCGCCCTCCTCACCCAGGTCATGATGACGATGGTGAGGTAGTGCAGCACGGCCCCCGCCATCACCGCCAGCGTGTTGGCCCCCTCGCGCAGCACCTCGGAGCTGCTCTGCGCCAAGAGGGCCGTGGCCACCACCCGGAAAATGACGAGCGCGTGAGCGATGCCGATGAGCACAGCGATCTGTGGAGGAGGGCACGGGGTGGGGAGAGGCTGTGCCTGGAGGGTTCATCCTCCATCCTCCCCACTCCGAGGCCCACCGACCCTTCGAACCCTCACTCCCTTCACCATCTGGATGTGGCCTCAAACCCCAGCCAACGCTCTCTAGTTGAGGGTGAGAGGTTCATAAGATGAATGTCACAGTATAGAAAGGACATCGAACTACTGGAGAGTGGCCAGAGGAGGCCACAAAGCTGGAGAAGGGTCTGGAGGAGAAATCACATGAGGAGAGGTTGGAGTCACTTGGTCTGTTCAGCCTGGAGGAGACTGAGGAGGGACCTCATTGCACTCTGCAGCTTCCTCACACGGGGAGGAGCAGGTGCTGAGCTCTTCTCTCTGGACCCCAGGGAATGGCAGGAAGCTGTGCCGGGGAAGGGTCAGGGTGGACATTAGGAGAAGGTTCTTCCCCCGGAGGGTGCTGGAGCACTGGAACAGCTCCCCAGGGAAGCAGTGGCAGCTCGGCAACATTCCAGAAGCCTTTGGTGGAAGCCTTCAGCCAGATGGGTGAATGCTGGGGTTGTCCTGTGCAGGGACGGGAGCTGGACTCGATGGTCCTTGTGGGTCCCTCCCAGCTCAGGTCACTCCATGAGTCTATGTCTCCACCTGAACTACTCATCTGGAGTCTTCCCATGGTGAGAACCAAGGGGATCAAGGTTTGCACCTTCCTGCCCTCCCTGTTACTGTCTTGGTCCTCCACCACAAGAGCAGGGCCTTCAGCCCAGATCCCCAAAGGGTGGTTGCCCTCTCCCACCAGCACAGCGTAGGGAGGCCCCCGGATCCTCGGGGTGGGCACAGACCCGCCCCAGCGACCTGGCTTCTGCCCTTGCTCCAGCGACAGGACCCGCTGAGGTGCTGCCCTTTCAGCAGAGAAGGGAGAGGAGGAGGAAAAGCCCTTAACCCCGATCTTCTCGTGGTCACCCCGGCACGTACCATCAGCAGGGCCAGGAGGAGCAGGATGGTGCTGCGGGGGTAGGAGTGCTGGTACTTGCGGGGTTCGTGCTGCAAATTATTGATCAGCTCCAGCGCCAGCTCCTCCTGAAATCAAAACCAGAGCAAAACATGGGACAGGAAAGGGCCAGCAGAGCTGTGCAGGGAGGGGGAGATCCAGGGGGCGCTGAGTTAATGGATGTGTTGGGATGAACAGCACCAGAGGAGGGCAGGGATGACCCCAACCCAACCCACAACATCGTGGCCAAATCCTGGTGAGTTCAAGCCCTCATGCAGGTGGAGAAGGGATCAGCGAAGCAGAGAGGTGGCGAGGGTCTGCTTAACTCTCTGGAACCCTCTTATCTCCTGGGATGGTCAGATGTTTGCCTGGTCCAGTGGGAGGTGTCCCTGCCCATGGTGGGGGGTGGAACTGGATGATCTTTAAGTTCCCTTCCAACCCAAACCATTCCATGACTCTGCATTGCTTTTGTTGGTTGTTGAAGGTCTCCATTAGATGTTGATGTCTACAGAGAACCTGGATGGCCAAGGTGGGCCCTGTGACCTGTCCTCTGTCGGTGCCCCCGAGCACTGCCCTGAGAAGGTGAGCGCTAAGCATGGAAGGTGCCACCCTCACCTTGTCCTCGTCCCACCCGTACAGATCCCAGTCGGTGACCACGGTGGCTCTCTTCCTCTTCCACAGCTCCAGGAACACGGTGGCTATGGGGAAGGAGAGAGCGCTGGGACACCCAGGGGTGGCTCTGGAGCTGTCGTCACCCCTCTTTCCCACAGAGCGGGGTGGATGGTCACGTTCCCATCCAGCCTGGTGGCAAACCAGCCTGGAATGTCCTCAGCCCAGGAGGGATGGGTGGGCAGATCTGCACCTCCCAGAGCACCTTCTCCTTCCCGAGCTCATCCCAGTGTGAACCAGCCTGCAGTGACAGCCTGGTGGTGCCCCTTGCTCCTCCCACCACAGCTAAGAGGTCCCACGACCACTCGGGAAAGGTCAGTGAGGGGTCTGGTGGTCCCTCTGCCTGCAGCTGGAGAGGCCGCTGGGTGCTTTGTGGGAGGAGAAGCAGCTCTTGGACAAGACAGGTAAGGAGTGTTTAGGGAGCTGAAGGACATTGCTGGGGTGATTTTTGTCCCTTGCCTTGTCTGGAAGGGGAGCTGATGGCCCTGGAAGAAGAGGAGATGAGGACTAAAGAGCCCCTGAACGGTGGAGCTGTGTTGGTGCCCCATTTCCCCCCACCTCCTCTGCCCCTGAGCCATGTGCACTTGGCACCAAGACATTGACACCTACCCCAGATGGCCATGAACATGGCAAACAAAACCGTGCCCTCATTGTCGATCATGTGAGTGACCTGGAGAAGATCAAGGGAGAGGGTGATGGGGGCTGCAGGGTGAGGGACGGTGGCCCCTCGGGGTGTCTGGTGCTCCTCCTGACACCCCAGTCCCCTCCGAGATGGGCAAAGATGCTGCAGGAGGGCAACAAGCAGGAAGGGGGTGGACACTGGGACTTGGTGGTGGTGAAAAGCATTGGGGTTGTTCAGCCTGGAGAGGAGAAGGCTCTGGGGAGATCTTAGAGCAGCCTCCCAAGTCTGAAAGGGGCTCCAGGAAAGCTGGGGAGGGGCTCTTGATCAGAGAGTGCAGGGACAGGACGAGGGGGACGGGAGGAGGGAGATTGAGATGAGATCTTGGGCAGAAATGTTTTGCTGTGAGGGTGGGGAGGCCCTGGCCCAGGTTGCCCAGAGAAGCTGTGGCTGCCCCATCCCTGGAGGTATTGAAGGCCAGGCTGGATGTGGCTTGGAGCCCCCTGATCCAGTGGGAGGTGTCCCTGCCCGTGGGAACTGGATGGGCTTTGAGGGCCTGTCCAACCCAACCCATCCCATGATTCGATGAGTCTATAACTCTTCCTCGGCGGTGACGGAGGCCATGACCTGGTTGTCCGTCCTCCTCTTTAGAGAGGGCAGGGGAGGTTCCCACGAGTCGCAGCCACCTTGCTGGGGTGGCTTTTCTCTCCGGTGGGAGCAGCACAAGCTGGGAGTGCTTCCCCATCCTTTGCCTTGGGGTCTTGGGAAGGGGCTGCCCACCTTGGCGTAGGTGCATGTTTCGGAGAGCAGCCAGAATGGGCACTTCTGGTCGCAGAGGGGGCACATGACGGTGTCAGTGGCTTCACAGATCTCCTTGCTGGAGAGAGAGAGGAGCAGAGGGAAGCCTCGAGGAGCAGCCGTGGCTCAACGCCGCATGCGCAGCCGTAGCCCCGGTGTCCCGGCTGCCCTTACCTCACCTGGCTGGTGTTGAAAACCGTGATCCCAGCCACGAAGACCACTAGCCCGACCACTGCGGCCACCCCCAGCAGGTAGGTGTACCAGCCCAGCCAGGCAAAGTACAGGGCCACCTTCTCACCGAAGTAGCACCTGGAAGGACAGTGGGAAGCGCTTTGGGGACAACGGAGGAGACCACGCTGTTGGGGGTCACCAGAGAACACTCTTCCACCCCAAACGGGTCCAGGAGGGGGGGGGGCTGCCTGCAGGTCTGGGGATTTTGTTGGGACTGTGAGAGTCACCGTGTGTGGAGGAGCTGAAAGAACCACAAGTGTTCCCCAGGGCGTTAGAAAGGCAGCTCTCCTTGAGCTCTCTCGGCCAGGACGATGAGCTGTGCCTCTCCTGCCTGTGTTACCTGATCTTCTCAATCGGCTGTTGGCGAAAAACGTCCCTCCAGCGAGCCCACTTCTCCCTTAGGATATCTGATAGCTCTTCTTGCTGGAGAGCAGAGAATTTGGTTGGACACAGGAATACTGGGGCAACCTTAATCCCCAGCCCAGCTCTCAGGCTGCTGTTGGGAGCCCTTTCATCCGGAGAGGACTTGAAGCAGCCCTGGTAACCCAAAAGTCTCCTTGACCCAGCCCAGCTCCTTCTCTCTCCCAGGACTGAAAGGGGCTCCAGGAAAGCTGGGCAGGGGCTCTTGATCCGGGAGTGCAGGGACAGGACCAGGGGGAAGGGTTTGAGCTGAAAGAGGGGAGATTGAGATGAGATCTTGGGGAGAAATGTTCTCCTGCGAGGGTGGGGAGGCCCTGGCCCAGGTTGCCCAGAGCAGTGGTGGCTGCCCCATCAAGTGTTCAAGGTGCTCAAGGCCAGATTGGATGGGGCTTGTAGCCCCCTGATCCAGTGGGAGGTGTCCCTGCCCAGGGTGAGGGGGTGGAACTGGATGGGCTTTGAGGTCCTGTCTGACCAAAACCATTCCATGGTTCTATTGTACAGTTCCATAGTTCTCCTCTCGTGGTTTCTCCTCCCAGGTCCCCATGTGCTCGGCCTCACCTCGTGCAGGGGAAATGCTGCCTTGAAGACCTTCTTCTTCTTCAGGTCACGCAGATTCTCTGGGAGCAGAGCAGAACAGGGGGAGTCAGAGGGGCTTTGCTCTCGCCCTGTGTGCTCCTTGCCAGGCAGAATCACCCCAAACCTTTTCCGGAGCCTCTTGGGTGTGGCAAAACACCAAACCCTGCCTGGGAGAGGCTGAGCTGTTCCAGAGGGACCAGTGCTAACCCTTGTGGCTGTGCTGCTCGGCTGGGCTAGGATCAAGCCAGGTAGGAACATCCTTGCAGACAGGTAAAGAGCCAGCACCTTGTGCTTCCCTGCTCACCCCCGGGTGCTGGAGGTGGGAGAGCTCTTCTGGGGACACAGGAGAGTGGCACTGGGCAGCTGAGGGCAGGGGACTGAGGAGAGGGAGTAGAGGGCTGTTCCTGGTCCCTGAGGTCCAAATCTCCCAGTAAGAAAAGTCTGAGCTGCACCCTGGCTTTCTCCTCCTGCCCAGAGGTGGTGAGGTGGCTGGAGATGTCCAAGCCCACCATCTGGATCCAGGCTGAGCACCAGCCTGTCAGCCCCGTTCCCTTACCCAAGTCGGACGTCACTGTGTTCTGCAGGATGAAGTTCACGATCCGTATCCTGAGCAAGGAGAAACTGGGGTTAAGGAATGGTCTGGGGACAGAGATTTGTGTTGTGTGGCCCTGGAGAATGGTAGGGAAGGGAGAAGGTGTGCACCAAAATCCAGGGAAGAAATGCACAGCTGGTTGTGGGCAATGAGAACTTGGCAACTTTGCATGTGGTGGGTGGAAGTGCCCTCCTGTGGACAATGAAAAGCCTGGCACAAGTGTGGGCTGAGCTGGAGAGTGGAAGGTGTTGAAGAGAAAGGGGAAAGTGGGATGCTGGTGGTCCGCACCTGGCTCAGCACCCACCTGGTGGTCTCTGGGAGGTCGCCACGGATGTCAGGGGTTTGCAGCCTCCCGTCGGGGCTCCTCAGGAGCCACTGGTATTGGCAGAAGAAGTGCTGTGGGGCACGGACTCCATAAAACAACTTCTCGTCCTCAATTTTCTAGTGGGTGGAAGAGAAGGGCTGTTAGAACAATGCTGGCAGGGCCAGAGGTCTCCCCTCGTCGAGCAATGGGTTTGGTTTCCAACGCTGACGTGGTGACCAGCTCCATGGTTTGGGTCCTTCCCATCTCCTGGGATGCAGGAGGCCAGATCGGGCTTGGATCCTGGGTACCATGAGGTATCCAATATCCACTGCCTTTCCCTCCTGCAGTCCCCCACCTTGATGGTGAAGCCCTTCTTGCTCAGCTCGTCCAGGAACTTCTTCCTCTTGATCTCCTTCTGGCTGCCCACCTGGTGGATGTCGCTCACCAGGATGAAATCCCACTTCTCTTCATCCTGTCAGCAGAAAACACCACAGCATTACCAGGGGTGGCAAGCTGGGAGCTTTCCCTTTCTTCTCAGAGGTTTGGACCTTCCTCATGACTGTGTGGACCTTCCTCCCTGGAACCTGGGAGCGAGCGCGGGAGCGGGGATGGGGACACTGAGGCAGCCGCTCCCGTGGCGCTGCCCTCTCGGAGCTGAACCCACTGGGGTGCAGAGGGAGCAGAGCTTACCCGAGGGACAAAAGGGTCCCTGTCCTCCAGAGGAAAATCCCTCCAGGGAGCCAGCTGGATTTCATCCTGTGCAAGAGAAAAGAGGAGAAGGCTTCAGCGGGAGATCCTGTGTCTGGGCACAGAGCAAAGCTCTCCCTGCAAGTGTTGCAGAGTCACAGAGTGACCTGAGTTGGAAGGGACCCACAAGGACCATCGAGTCCAGCTCCCGTCCCTGCACAGGACAACCCCAGCATTCACCCATCTGGCTGAGGGCTTCCACCAAAGGCTTCTGGAATGTTGCCGAGCTGCCACTGCTTCCCTGGGGAGCTGTTCCAGTGCTCCAGCACCCTCTGGGGGAAGAACCTTCTCCTAATGTCCACCCTGACCCTTCCCCGGCACAGCTTCCTGCCATTCCCTGGGGTCCAGAGAGAAGAGCTCAGCACCTGCTCCTCCCCGTGTGAGGAAGCTGCAGCCCGCGATGAGGTCCCTGTGCAGTCTCCTCTTCTCCACACTGAACAGACCCAGTGCCTTCAGCCGCTCCTCACACCCTTCCCCTCTAAACCCTTCCCCATCTCCATGTCCTCCTCTGGACCCTCTCCAGTAGCTTTAGATCACTTTAGTCCCGTGGCTCCCAAAGCTGCACCCAGTGAGGAGCAGAGCAGGACAATTCCCTCCCTCGCCCAGCTGGCAATGCCTTGCTGGATGTTTCCCAGGACACAGTTGATCCTCTTGGCTTGGTTTGGGGGGCATTGGTGAGGTGTTGAGGTGCTCAGGGTTCATCATTGGTGCAGGAGCTCACAGTACTTCAGAAAAGCCAGAGTCCATGCAGATAAAATCCCATTCCAACATCAGACCGAGACCCATCTGGGCCCAGTTCTCCTCCCTCAGCAGCCACAAGCGGATGCCCAGGTTGGAGGGCACCAGTGGGCTGACTGAAACCCTCTCCCTTCCACTCCTTGTCTCCAGTTTGGGGTCTTCCTGAGCTGATACGGCCTCGTGTAGGGCTCCTGCAGGAACTGCTGCTCCATGAGTTGTGCAGCGTCTCTTGTGTTCACACAGTGCCAGGGATTTATGGCACCGGGGGTCACAGGGGAGCCAGGCAGGAGGGGAAATCCCTCCCTCTGTTCCAGACTTTGCTCCTTCTTGTTCCACCTGGTGCCCTGACATTTGTCCTGGACAAGTGTCAACACTCAACTCTCCACACTAGAGTGGTTTTACAGCCTTTAGTCAACTCTTTCCCCACCTTAGTGGTTCCTCTTAGATCGGGCACTGCTGGATTCTTGGCTGTCCAGGGGGGTGGTGGAGTGCCCATCCCTGGAGGGGTTTAAAAGCTGGGCAGGTGAGGTGCTCAGGGATCTGCTTTAGCAGTGGACAGGGACAGTTGGACTCGATGACCTCAGAGGTCTTTTCCAACCAGAGGATTCTATGATTCTATGTTTCTAAGGCTGTTTCAAATCCCAGCGAAGGGAAAGCGGGACATGGACAATCAGAGCCTTGCACAACCCCACAAACAGCAGCAAAGCAGGTGAGATAGTCCTTGGAAAGCTCCTCAGGTGCCTCAGAGAGGGAAGATGAGGTGCAGGTGCTCGGCTCCCAGCCAGATCCCTCCCGTGTGCAACCGGCTCCGAAGGGAGAGGCTGCACAGGAGCCAACGCCGCTGCTCACCTGCACCACCCAAGCCTGACTGTGCTCAGACACCCGAGTTGTGAGGTTCTGGGGGTGCACAAAGTCCATCAGGTGTCCCTGTGGCAGTGGCTGCCCTGGGTCCAGCGCCCTGTCCTAGCCCAGGGTGTCCCTCTGCGCCTGGTGGGCCCCTAGAACCAGAGCACAGCATCTTCAGACCTCTTTGTCTCTGTCCTCTCCACCCTGTGGCCTCAGCCTGGTCCTGCTGCTGCTGCTCCCTCTTGGGCAGAGCAGGATGGATCCAACATCTTCAATGGCTCAGTAAGAACACGTCGGACTTCAGATCCAAGCGAACGTGGGGAGCTTCATATCGACAGGCCCTGCAGGCCTTGCATCCACCAGGGAATTGATCTTGTCTTAAAAACAGCATTTTGGGGGTTTTTTTTGCAGTTCTCTGAAGTGACTCATAGTGCAGCCCCACAAACAGTGCTGCCTCTGTTCCCCAGGGCACGGTGACGCGGCACAAGCGGGAAGGAGCTGCCTGGAGATGGGAATATTGTCCGTCAGTGATGCCACCAAGGATGATGTGACCTGGAACGGTGACCACCCCGACCAGTTGATCCAGCTGCAAACTCAGGAGAGGAGCAGTGGTGGTGGTGCAACCATGCCCTGATGTAAGATATAGATCCCAAGCTCTCACTGGAGAATGAGGCAATGGGAACGGGAGAGACTGGGACGAGAAAAGGGCTGAAATCCTCTCACAGGGAGACAGGGATCTGGCTATCCCTAAAGCAAAAAGGCCATGGGGAGAAGACCACCAGGAAGCCAAAGTCAGGAGGCTTGGGAAGAGGGATGTTCTTCCCTAGAGATGCTCTTGCAGTATGGACTAGCACTTCCCACTGCTCAAAGGCTAAAGGTTCAGGCTAAGAGGCAAAGCAGGGTTTGTGGTGATATCTCCACCAATACCCTTTGCAGCATTTGGGGTGAGAGAAGTGGGTTTTGCCTTGGGTTGGTCTCCCCAGGCAGGTCTTGTCCTGCCAAGACTGCCCAGCTGGAGCTGTCAGACTTCTGGCTCTGCTGGTGGTCCCTCAACATGGAGGGGACCCCCCCCTTTGTGGACAGGGGGTTCCTAGGTGCTGTGGGGGCCACCACCTCTACGTGGCTGTCCCTCTGGTGGAGCTCAGGATGAGGGGGATGGACCCGCTCCCCTCCAGCCCATGCTGGAACAGTTCCCTGCTTGGGATGCAAAGCATCCTGAGCACCACCACCACTCCCTGGGGATGGGGCTGGTGGGATAACCAGGAGCCGTGGGGCTGGAGTAGCAGGATCCTGCCCCCAGACCCCTGATGGTGCCACCACCCCCTGCACTGAGCCTGCAGAGCTCCAGCGGAGCATCCTTCCTCCATCAGCATTCCCAGCCAGAACGCTGCCGCTCGCCCGTCCCTGCTGCTCCAACACTCCCGAAATAGCAAGCCCTGATTTTAATCCCATGCGGGACTTGTTGCTGTTTAATTTTCCAGTTAAAGCCTAAGAACTGGCGGGGATGCTGCTGGTGCGTGGCGCTCTGGGCTGGAAGGAAGTCACGGCAGCAGGGTCTGGCTTTTCCCTGGGTTCCCATGGCAACGATTTACTGCCTGGTAGCCAGGCTGTGCGTTCGGTGTCTGCACCGCCAGAGCCTTTCCCTGGAGCTGAAGAATGGCGATGGATTTGTGATTCATGTGCAGAGACGATTCCTAGTGCCCACGTGCGGAGTGGGAACGGATAGAAATTGCTGTCAGGTCCAGAGGGGGATGTGAGACCAGAATTGTGTCCAGTTCTGGAGACCCCAGCACAGGAAGGACCTGGAGCTGTTGGAACGAGTCCAGAGGAGGCCACGGAGGTGATCCAAGGGCTGGAGCACCTCTGCTGTGAGGACAGGCTGAGAGAGTTGGGGTTGTTCAGCCTGGAGAAGAGAAGGCTCTGGAGAGACCTTAGAGCAGCCTCCCAGGACTGAAAGGGGCTCCAGGAAAGCTGGGCAGGGGCTCTGGATCAGGGAGTGCAGAGACAGGAGGAGGGGGAAGGGTTTGAGCTGAAAGAGGGGAGATTGAGATGAGATCTTGGGGAGAAATGTTCTCCTGTGAGCGTGGAGAAGCCCTGGCCCAGGTTTCCCAGAGAAGCTGTGGCTGCCCCATCCCTGGAGATGTTGAAGGCCAGGTTGGATGGGGCTTGGAGCCCCCCTGATCCAGTGGGAGGTGTCCCTGCCCATGGAACTGGATGGATTTTGAGGCCACTTCCAACCCAACCCATTCCATGGTTCTATGAGGGAAGAGCAGCATTTCAGCAGGGTTAATGGATTGAGGCAAAGGCTGCTTCTCCCTCGGCTGCTGTGCAGGAGCTCTGGGGGCCAGATGTGGTTGCACAGCTGCAGAGGGCAGGGATTTTGGCTCACTGGTGCTCCCACACCTGCAGTTCCTGTCCTGGGGGACCAGCAGCACTGCCACGTGCAGCCAAGGCCACCTCGCTCCGCAGCTGCTGGATAAACCCTGGACTCTAATCCCTGCTATCGGGGACGACGGTGCCTGTTCCGCTCTTCCCTGCCTCGTGGTTGGAGCAGGCTTGGAGGCCCCTTGGGCAAAGGTGTGGGAGAAGTTACCTGCACAGTGAGACACAGGAATTTTGATGATAAAAAAGGGTTTGCATGCCCTGGTTGCCTGGTTTCTCTTTGGTCCTCGTCCCACATCCCACTGCCTCGAGTGAGGGTATGGGATCGTCACGGCCACCCTTGAGCTGGGGGTGCAGTCACCTTGGTGAGTAAACCAGGCAAAACACCTGCATAGGATCTGGCATCCTTGTCTCCCTTTCTAATGATGGATTGATGAGGGCTTGGGTGGTTCCCATCACCCACATCGAGGTGATCAAATCACTCTTATCTTGGGGATGCTTCTTGCAAACACTTCCCTGGGAGCACCTCCACCTTGCCTCATGGTTTCCTAGGAAATGTGGCATTCTCTGCGTGGAGGACCCCTCCATCTGCTACTTGGCCCAGTCTTTGAGAACTTTCCTGGCTTTTGGGAGCTGGAGAAACAGAATTCGAAGCTGGAGAAACAGAATTTGAAGCCGGAGAAACGAAACTTCACAGGTCTCCTCTTGCTTTATTCCAGGGGCTTCCGAAACCTCAGGGCTGTTTCTTCCACTGCCTTTGGTTGGGTTCCCTCAAGTGAAAGGCCTGAACCAAACCATCCCTCTGATCTCTGTGTGACCGCTCTTGATTTGGGCTGGTTTGTGGGCTGGGCTCTGCCTTTCTCCCCGGCTTCAGAAGCCACTTTCTCCATCCCATATTCCTGGTAGGAATGAGATCCCTCTCTGGGAAGAGCAATTGGAGTTTTGCAGCTCCTCTTGAATGCTTTAAAGACTGAAAGCACACGAGTGAGACCCTGGCACAGGTTGCACAGGGAGGTTGTAGATGCGCCATCCCTGGAGGTGTTCAAGGCCAGGTTGGATGGGGCTTGGAGCCCCCTGACCCAGTGGGAGGTGTCCCTGACCATGGCAGGGGTGGGGCTGGATGGGCTTTGAGGTCCCTTCCAACCCAACCCACTCTATGATTCCATGATTCCACATTTCTCTGCGTGGCAGAGCTCTGAGCTGGGTGTCCCATGCAGGTGGCTCGGAGGTGCTGCAGGGGAAGAGAAGAGGGTTTGGGTTTCCTACCTGCATGGTGCAGGGCAGAGCCCTTCCCTGCCCCCTTGCTCCTCCGGGCAGTTCTCTGTGGAGCCGCGGGTGGGATGAGCCGGGAGGCCCCGGGGGTTCCTCGCAGCCGGTGGTTTCCTTCCCCAGCTCCTTCCCCTGAGGTCTCCTGTGAACCCAGCAGGGATTTGACTTCCGTGTGGAGCGCTCGCCTGCCTTGGGAGGGAGCTGCCCTCGCCTGGCACGGGCACACGAGGAGGAGGAGGAGGCGAGGAAGCTGCCCTTCACCCTCAGGCGAAGGAGTGGCACTCGCAGGGCCGCCCAGCAGAGCTGGTGGGAACCCTCTGAGCTCCATCTCCAGGGCCACCCCTCTGTCCCCCCTCCGGGACTTTGGCTCCTCCAGCATCCCCAGAGAGGTCTCACAGAGAGGCCACAAGGAGGAAGGAGGGGTTTCAGCAGCTTCAGAAAGCGTTGAAGTGTTTCTTACAGGGAGAGGGGTGAAAATTAAAACTTAAAGGAGAACACAAAGCCAGGCTGTGCCCAAGCTGCCCCGTTCCTGGGGCCCCACAGGAGGGATTGGGTGGGAGAGGTCGGGGATGGGAGCAGGACAGGCGCAGAGAAAGGATGGGATGGGGCCAGGGGGGAGTTTGTGAACAGGGAAAGAGGCAAAGTGTGAGCTGAGCCTCCAGATAAGTGAGGAGACTTTGTTCCACAGCTTTTTCCACCTGAACGCAGCCCTTTTCCTCCCTGCCTTGGACAGGGGGCTGGGTCACTCTCCATCGCTTTGGTTCCCCTGTGTGACCTTCAGAAACCCTTCTGTAACCCTCAGAGAAAAGCTGGGCTCCTGGAAGCACTGCCCAGAGAGCCAGGGATCCCTTCTTCACACTCCGCTGGCAAAGCAGCGCTGGCAGCCCTGTGCTTTTCCTCCGGATGCATGGGGGGCATCAGAGCTTGACATCAGCCAATGGGGGGACTCATAGGGGCCTTCCAGTACCTGAAGGAGCTCCAAGAAAGCTGGTGAGGGGCTTTTTCCAAGCGCCTGGAGTGACAGGACAAGGGGCAACGGCTTTAAATAGGAAGGGGGAAGATTTAGATTAGAATAAGATCTTCACAGTGAGGATGGGGAGGCCCTGGCCCAGGTTGCCCAGAGCAGTGGTGGCTGCCCCATCCCTGGAGGTGTTCCAGGCCAGGCTGGATGGGGCTTGGAGCCCCCTGGTCCAGTGGGAGGTGTCCCTGGGGTTGGAACCGGATGGGTTTTTGAGACCCCTTCCAACCGAACCCATTCTATGATCAGCAATTATGGGAACTTCTGTCAGTCTTGTGCAGTCAGAAGTGTCCCCTCCCTCCTGGCTGGAGAGGAGAGCATCGAAGTGTGCTCTGAACCTTCCTCCCAGGCACAGAACCCTCCTGCCTCGCTGCTCCTTGGAATGTCACCACCTCTCCATAGGTGTGATTTACTGGACTGAGATTGCTTCAGCCTCTGCTTTCCTGATGGCGTTGGTGTGGGGGTGCTCAGCCCTCTGGAAGCCGTAACGGAACGGGGAGCCCTCAGGAACACTGTGAGCAGCTGGAATGGATTCAGCTGTCATCGCTCGGAGCTGTTCATTGCTGTGGGATCGGCCGTGTGTTCCCATCCCAGTTCCCCAGGTTCCCATCCCAATCCTCTGTGTTCCCACCTCAGTCCTCTGTGTTTCCATCTCAGTTCCCCAGGTTCCCACCTCAATCCTCCATGTTCCCATCTCAATCCCTCAAATTCCCATCCCAGTCCCCTGTGTTCCCTTTCTAATCTCCCATGTTCCCATCTCAATCCTCCAGGTTCCCCCCTCAGTCCTTCCGTGTTCCCACCTCACTCCCCCGTGTTCCCACCTCAGTCCCCTGTGTTCCCATCCCAATCCCTGTGACATCACATCAGCCCCATGGGCTCCCGCCACGCTGGGCAGAGGTTTGACCCACGCTGGCACGGAAGCTCTGTGGGAGCTCCCTTGAGCCGTTAATCCTGGCTGGATGTGGAGATGGTAATTTCCAGCTCAGAAGTGGTAACGAACCGCCGCAGGCTTTCCTGTGGGAAACCACTTCAGCTGGAGAGAGGAAGCCTGTCTGCTCCCCACCTGGCAGTGACACTTCCTGACAGGCAGCTCCTCTTCCAAGCACACCAAGGCTGTCCTGCGTGCAAGTCTGCCTAACTTTGGATGGGGACAAAATCCTTATTTGCTCTTTTCACCTCTGCGGTCTTGGATTTGTTTCTTTTCCAGAGGAGTTTAAAAGGTGTTGCCTTCCTGTGTGTCTGGTGAGAAGGACCTGAAAGAAGAACCTTCAGGAGAAGCTGTTGAGCCCCAAACTCAAACTTTCTGGTGAGTGGGACTGTTTCCCTGAGCCACCTTCATCTCACTGGTTTGAAGCAGAAGTTCTCCCTCCTGCCCAGGTTTGTTGTTGTCCCAACAAAGAGGAGCTGGTTGCTCAGCTCCGTAGGAGAGCCCAGCACCGGAGACACCCTCGGCTACTACAAGAAATTGCGATTCAGTGGGTGCAATGAGTGCACAAAGTGGGTGGGGTTGGGCTGACATCTGGATTGGATTTCCAACCTTAACGATTCTTTGATCAAGTTGAGCCTTGTCTCGCTGTGACAGGTCAGAACACGCTCTACACCCATCTCTCTGTCTCTCCTCTCCCTCTCTCTTGGCTCTCAAGCTGTGGAGTGAGTCTTGGAATTTTTGCGTCAGACCTCATAAATCTGCAGAACTGTTTCTCTCTTAAAAGGTGGGGCTATTCCACCTTCTCAGGGAGTCTGGGGCTCAGTCCCTCTCGCTCAGATGCGGCAAGGGCACAACCTAAGCTCACTGAGAGGGGGAAGAGCAGAACAGCGGCTCTTCCAGCACAGCCAAAGCTCCTTCCAGCCACAGATGGAGCCGGTGCTTCGGGTTTCTGCTGCCATCGTGTGGCCAGAACCCACACCTGCAGAGGGAAAGGGAGCGGGGGAGTCCCTGCCGAGAGGAGGAGAGAATCACAGAACCATAGAAACGGGTTGGGTTGGAAGGGACCTCAAAGCCCATCCAGTTCCACGGGCAGGGACACCTCCCACTGGAGCAGGAAGCTCCAAGCCCCATCCAACCTGGCCTGGAGCACCTCCAGGGATGGGGCAGCCACCACTGCTCTGGGCAACCTGGGCCAGGGCCTCCCCACGCTCATTGTGAAGAATTTCTTTCCAATGTACAATCTGAATCTTCCCCCTTCCAATTTAAAGAGAGATGAGAGCTGGGACGGAAGATATTTCTCACTCACATCCCTGTGTATAAATTCTCCCAGCAATTCCATGCACATTCTAATACTTTCCAAGGACTCATTTTAATGTTATTACAAACTTCATAACAGCCAGATGTCTGCTCATTGGCGCTTGGAGCCAGCTCTGTCAGACCTTGCATTTTAGAGAGGGAAAGGCTGCAAACAGGGGTGATGAGAGAAGGAGACACATCTGCTCAGCACAGACCACACTGAACACAAGGCATTATCATTTCCCTTTGAACAGTGTCTGGGGAAACACTGTTTGGAGAAAAACATGCTATAAAAACCATTAGGAATTGGACATTGGGAAGAAATTCTTCACAGTGAGGATGGGGAGGCCCTGGCCCAGGTTTCCCAGAGAAGCTGTGGCTGCCCCATCTCTGGAGGTGTTCAAGGCCAGGTTGGATGGAGCTTGGAGCCCCTGATCCAGTGGGAGGTGTCCCTGGGGTTGAAACTGGATGGGCTTTGAGGTCCCTTCCAACCCAACCCATCCCGTGATGCTATGAATGAGGCGATCATTCCCTGAAATAAGGGGCGTTACTTTCTCAAACTGCAAAACCAGTCTTGGAGAGTTGATTTGCCACCCCTTGTCAGGGGTCTCGATCTGCACAGAGGGCGGGACCGAACGGGGAGGCGGCGGGGAGGTCCGTTCTGTGAGGGGGGAAATGGCGGGGCCGTTCCCTCAGTGATGGAGATGGCGGCGCTGTTGCCACGGCAACAACAGACTCGCCCCATCTGCCCTCAGGTGTGGTCACGTGATGTTATGGACACGCCCCCTTTCCCTCTCCCTGCCTCCGCCTCTACACTTGGGGCCTTATCACAAGTCACGTGATCGCCTTAGCCACGCCCCCCTCCCCCTCACTCGTCGCCCCACCCTTTCCCCGCCTCGCCCCCTGCGCCCTTGCCTACGATCACGTGACATTCGCCCCCGCCCCTTACGCCTCGCCCCGCCCGATCACGTGTTCCCCGCCGCCGCTCCCTTTACCCTCCCCTCACGCCTCATTCCGCCCTTTTTCCGCCTCTTCCTGGGCGTGTGCGGTCACGCGAGCACCGTGACACGGCCCTCACGCGTCGCTAAACCCGCGCGTGCAGTCACTTGATCAGATCCTTTCCCTTCGCCTCACTCCTCGCTCCGCCCTTTCCCCCGCCTCTCCCCTGGGCGCGTGTCACGTGACCATTCTAGCACG